>PVLC010035195.1:0-16556 GCA_004027655.1 Graphiurus murinus | reverse complement strand
TACTGGGGATTGAACTCAGGGGCATTCTACCTCCGAGCTATACCCCCAGCCCCATTTTTTATTCTTTATTTTGAAACCGAGTCTCACTAAGTTGCGGAGTGCCTCACTAGGTAGCTGAGGCTGGCCGCGAACCCGGATCCTCTGGTCTCAGCCTCCCGAATGCTGGGATTACAAGCGTGCGCCACCACGCCCGGCTGCATACAGTTTTTGACTTTTTTTTTTTTATGCAGTGCTGGGGATGGAACCCAGGGCCTCATGTGTACTAGGCACCTGCTCTACTTCTGAGCCCCAGCCCCAGCCCTTTTATTTTGCTTTAATCACTGATTTACTTTTTCACGTCAGTGACCTTGAACCCCCTAGAGCTAAGGCCAGGCCAGCCTTTCTTCCCACCCAAGGGAATGGAAGGGCAGCAGAAGGCCTGAGTGGGCTACTTAATCTTCAGACTCAGTTTCCCCACTGGTAAAATGGGGATGTTGTGAAGATGAAGTGAAAGTCCTGTTTAACATATTACTATATCATAAAGATTATAAACCAGGCGTGGCGGCGCATGCTTGTAATTGCAGGACTTGGGAGACGAGACAGGAGGATCGCAGGTTTGAGGCCAGCCTCAGCAACTTAGTGAAGGCCCTCAGCAACCTAGCAAGACTGTGTTTCAAAACAAATAAAATAAGCTGAGCGTGGTGGTGCACATTTGTAATCCCAGTACTTGGAAGGCTGAGACCGGAGGATCCGGGTTCGCGGCCAGCCTCAGCTACTTAGTGAGGACCTCTTCAACTTAGTGAGACCCTGTTTCAAAAATAAAGAATAAAAAATAGGGCAGGGGTGTAGCTTGGAGGTAGAATGCCCCTGGGTACCCCAGTACCGCAAACAAATAAAGTAAAATAGAATAAAATAAAAATAAGTAAAATAAAATAAAATAAGTTGGGTCTAGTGGCACATGTTTGTAATCCTAGTACTTGGGAGGCTGAGACTGGAGGATCCCAGTTTGCGGCCAGCCTCAGCTACTTAGTGAGGCCCTCTGCAACTTAGTGAGACCCTGTTGCAAAATAAAGACTAAAAAATAGGACTAGGAGTGTAGCCTGGAGGTAGAATGCTTCTGAGTTCAATCCCCAGTACCACAAATAAAATAAAATAAAATAAAATAAAATAAAAAGAGCCAGGCGTGGTGGCGCATGCTTGTAATCCCAGCATTTGGGAGGCTGAGACTGGAGGATCTGGGTTCATGGCCAGCCTCAGCTACCACAATTTAGTGAGACCCTGTTTCAAAATAAAGAATAAAAAATAGGAGCCGGGCGTGGTGGCGCACGCTTGTAATCCCAGCATTCGGGAGGCTGAGACCAGAGGATCTGGGTTCGTGGCCAGCCTCAGCTACCTAGTGAGGCACTCCGCAACTTAGTGAGACCCGGTTTCAAAATAAAGAATAAAAAATAGGGCTGGGGGTGTAGCTCAGAGGTAGAATGCCCCTGAGTTCAATCCCCAGTACCGCAAAATAATAATAATAATAATAAAATAAAATAAAAAGAGCTGGGGGTATAGCTCAGAGGTAGAATACCCCTGGGTTCCATCACAGTATATATATATATATATATATATATATATATATATAAAGAATTGGTAATACTAAATGAAGAAAGATGTATAAAAAGTTTCAGCTGAGCGGGGCTTTGAGGAACTGGATTAAAGGCCCCTTGGATCACCTCCTATGACAGCAACATGCCAGAATGGTGGCTTTGTGCTCCAGATCTGATGGACCGGGGTGATTTACCTGTGAGGTGTCTCACCTGAGGACCACTTTCTGGAGTCCCCTCTAGCCTACCTGCTGTGCTTAGAGACGGCACACCGTCCTGGTGGGTGGCTGCAGATGGGGGAGGAACCAGGGAGGCAGGGCCCCACCGGGAGCAGACCCTGCCGGGGAGACCCCCTTTCCCGTGTCACCAGCAACCACCCCCCAGCGTCCCCACTGAAGTGCCAACGCTCCGTTCATCAGCAGGGCCATGGGATTCCCAGACAAGGAGAACAGTTGGACGAATTTCCGAGATGGGATTTGACCTATATTTTTGAGGACAGAGTCGTTTCCTCACAGGGTCACCGGTCCCTCTGGGACAGGTGCTGGACAGCTGGGTTCCTCCAGGCAGCCAGGAGGGGTGCTTAGGTAAGGATAGGCACTCGGCCGGAGTCTGGCTGGGGAGGATTTGAGACTCAGGGCCCGACCCTGCTCCTCCTCAGAACCCCTCCTGCAGCCTGACAGGTAACCCCCAAACGCCCTGGCTCCTGTTCCTGGGCCAGCGCCAGGTGTCCAGGAGCCTGCCCTGGGCAGGGACATCTGGGACGGGGAGCAGCGCGAGGGCCAGGTGCCAGGCTGGACAGTCACCTCCTCTGGACCTCACGGCAGCCCGAGGAGTGGAGACAGTATCATTCACATTCCATGGAGGAGGAAGGGGGTGTTTACTCAGGTCATGGCGGAGCAGGACCTGCACTAAGGCCGTCCGGCCCCAAAGCCACAGTGTGCATGCGGCCTTTCCCACCAAAGTGCATCAACTCTCCCTCTCGGGACTCATGCGGGTCCTCCAGGAGCAAGCTGGGCCCAGCGTGAATCCTGGCCCTGGCTTCTGGGCACCCGGCCCCTCCCGGGAGCCCCTCCTGCCCCCACCCCAGGACAGAGCTGCGACTTTGGAGCTTGCAGCTAGCGGGGGAGCAGGACCCTGGGCGCAGAGCCTGTACCGCCCATCTTGCAGGAGCTGGGGGCTGAGCCTGGCTCAACTGCCCCCACTCCTCTGCAGCAGGGCAGCACAGGCAGTCTCGCCTCCGCAGAGGGCTTGGTGCTGCGTTTCCAGTAAGCGAGGCTCTCGGCAGCGCTGGGCGACGGGCCCCTCCCCCAGCTGGCTCACAAGAGCACTGTCTCCGGGACCCGGGAGCCCTCACTCCTGGCCCGGCGCACTTTCCCACACCCTGTCCTCCCCTGGTTCCCAAGGAGTCTGGGTTTCCGGGGCCAGGCATAACCCCCACAGCAGCTGTGTGTAAATGAGAAGAAGGTGACCCTCAGGACACCGGCAGGCTCGTGAGCGGGGATTTCATTCAGCTCGCGCCCTTGTGCTGTGAATGACCCGCCCACTGTACACTGTGGCCCTCCTCCTGCCTCCCCTGCAGGCTCCCTGTGACCACAGGTCTGAACTTTCAGAGGTCCCCCCACTTCCCTGGGCTGCAGGTCCAGCCTGCTCCCAACTGGACAGAAGTGGGGTGGAGAGGTCAGTGTCCCTCCTCTCTACAACCTGGGGTGGGCAGCGCACCGCTAAGAGTACTGCTCTGGGCACTGGTCTGTTTTTCTTTTGTGTGTGTGTGGCATTGAGGATCAAACCCAAGAGCATTCTACTCCTGAGTTATACCCCAACCCAATTTTATTTTTTATTTTGAAACATGGTCTTGCTAAGTTTAAGTTGCCGAGGGTATCACTAAGTTGCTGAAGCTGAAGCTGGCCTGGAACCTGTGATCCTCCTTTAAATATTGGGATTATAGGCGTGAGCCACTACACCCACCTGGGATAGTTATTTCACCTCTCTGTGAAATGGGGCTTAAAGCCCCACCTCCTGGAGATGGGATGAGGGTTAAGTAAATTCATACCTGTAACGGCAGAAGAGAACCAGTCCCAGTGAGGGCCCAGGAAACTGTGATCTCTCTAGCTTTTCTTTCTTTCTTTCTTTTTTTTTTTTTTTTTGTGGTACTGGGATTGAATCCAGGGGCATTCTATTTCTGAACGCCCCTGAGCTACACACTCTTATTTCACTTACTTATAGCCTTATTTATTTATTATTTATTTTTGGTACTGGAGATTGAACCAGGGATACTCTACCTCTGAGCTACATACCCAACCCTTTTTATTTTTTGTCTTGAAACAGGGTGTCACTAAGTTGTTCAGGCTGGCCTCGAACCAGCTATCCTTCTAGCTCAGCCTTCCTAAGTACTGGGATTACAGGCATGTGTCACCATGCCCAGCTTTTCTTTTTTTTTGAAACAGGATCTCACTAAGTTGTTGAGGGTCTCACTAAATTGCTGAGATTGGCCTCAAACCTATGATCCTCCTGCCTCAGCCTCCCAAGTACTGAGATTACAAGCCTGCGCCACCACGCCTGACTTCTGTCTAGCTTTCCATTCCTTCCTAGTCCCCTTCCCTCCTGTCCCACTCCTGTGCCTGCCGAGTCAGGGGTCCTCAGCAGAGGACGACCTCTCCCGTGGAAGTCTCCTGATGGTAGGTCGGACGGAGGTATATGTTATCATCATCCAGGCTTTAGGGATCAGGAAGATGGGCTCAGAAAGGTGAAGCGACCAGCCCAAGGCCAGAGCAGAGGAGTGTGCAGGGGTCCCCACCCCGCCCAGCCAGCCAGCACGGCCTGGGCGGGCTGCCCATGTGACCAGAGACCTCGCTGCTGACGCAACACCTGCTCAGCCCGAAGTCTACACCAGCGCTGTAACTTAGGACAAAGCCCGGGCCGTGCTGTGCCAGTGTAGGGCACCTCCTGCAGGGCCGGGCTCCACCATCACCCCGGGAGGCTCCAGGACCAGATTGCTCCAACCCCAGGGAGAAACGCCAGCGAGGGCTGAGGGTCAGGGGAAAGCTGCTGGACAGGTCATTTTGTCTCCTTGGCCTTCTCTTATCCTTCCCGCTCTGGGTGGGGTTGGAGAAGTGCTCCTGGACCCAAATCCAGACAGCCCTGGAGGCTGAACTGTGCAGCGCGGAGAGCCCTTAGTCTTGAAGAAAATCACTCCCAGTTCCACCGCTTAAGACCTGATTGACTTTCAGCAAGTTACTTAACGTCTCTGAGCTTGAGTCTGCTCATCAGCAAAATGGGGCGGGCAGAAGTGACCTGCCTCATAGAGTTGTGAGAAATAAGTGATGTAATGTGCATCCAAAGCTTAGCAGAGTGCCTGGCTCGGAGAAGTCACTTGGCAGCCCTCTCCCTCCGCCTCAGGAGAAACTGAGGCACAGATAAGGCAGGGCGCCAGGCAAGTCTCCCGGGAAGTCTCAGTCCCCAAGACCCCTACTGGAGATGACCACTGCCCACGGGTCCTCAGAGCTCTCCAACCCCCGCCCTGCCCCACAGACACCCTTAAGTGCCCTGGGACTCAGTCACTCTCAGGCACGACCCCCCGCCACCCACTCACCCAGCAGAACACTCAGAGACCCCACACGGCCAGAGGCACCTCCGGCCAGGCCTCCCCCATCTCCAGGAAGGACTAAGCTAAAGGAGCAACCTAGCGGTTGGAACCTCCATTTTCCACCCGCACCTGGCCCCCCGTATCCCCTGACCTCTGTCCCCTGACCCCACAGTGGCGTCACCCCTCCCTGAATCTGGGCCAGCAGTCAGGCGGGGTCACCAAGTCCCTGCCAAGGCAACCACGGGCACACAGTTCACAGAAAGCCGGACTAGGAACCAAACGGCAGCCAGGACGCCCCGAGACTGCTCCTAGGACCATGTGCACTGACTTCCACCCGCCTCTCAGGGGGCCCCACCCCCAGCCCCAAGCTCAGGACCATTAGCCCCCTCCCCACCACCTCCTGCTCACTGCCCTGAGTGACGGTGCATCTATTATGCATGCTCCCTTCCGGCTCCGCTCCATCTCACAGTACTCCCCACCCCGGCACCACCCCACACCCCCTCCCCCTTAAGGGCTTTTAACCAAGTACATTAGGCAGGGCCAGATGCCAGTCTGACAGATGTCTGTAATGTTAGCCTCCGTTTCCCTCCTTCCTCCCTCTGCCCAGCCCAGTTTACCTCCCACCATTCCCAGCTGCCAAAACTTCCCAGACTTCAGCGGTCCCCCTCCTCTGAGTCTCTCCTCCACACCTCCTATTCCTGCTGGGCCTTCACCATCCAGCCCTCTGCCACCCCCGTGGGCCTGGCTAACTTTCAGCTTCAAGGTCCTGGAGAGCCGAGCATGCTGAATGAATATTCCATCTGGGTGATTATTATTCACATGATATTAATTAATTATTAATTGCAATTAATCTCTTTCATTCCTAACCTTCCTCTGGGAGGCAGGAGGGGTCTGGCGGCTGAAGGGACAAGGGGCAGGTAGAGCTGGTATTTGTGGATGAGCTTGGGGCTTCAAACAATTGTCCAAGGCCCCACCTTCAGCCAGGACAGGAAGGAGAACCACAAGCCTGTCTGTGCACAACGGGAAACTGAGGCAGGAGCAAGCACTAAGCCATCCTAAGAAAGCCCACCGAGGGTGCCTTCGGCAAGTCCCTGGGAGTCCAAATCTCTGACTGGGCCTTAGCTGCTTCTCCCAGCTCCCCCGCTGCCCTGCCCAAGTCCCATTTTAAGCAGAACCACTAGCTGGGGCAGGGAGGGAGGGGCTGGCGGAAGGCTGACCCAAAGCAGACATGAGGCCTGGGTGTGCCAGGGTCCCTGGCTGCTGAGGGTAGGGGGGTTCCGCAATGACAGGAGGGGGCCTGGAGCTGGGCAGACCCAGTGCTCCCCACTCGTGGGCTCCGGCACCCACCTGCTAGCCCATTGTACAGAAGGGAAGCTGCAGGAGGCAGCTGCTGAGCAGGCGCCCAAAGCCCTGGGCACTGGCCGCCTGCCTTGGGCTCTGAGGCCTGCCGCAGCCCCCTGGCCTCGCCACCCAGCCCCACTCACCGGGCCCCCAGGTGGCTCCTGGCGGACCCTGGTGTCCAGCTGCTGCTTCCGGACCTCTCCCCCGGAGCTCTCCCCCACCAGACGGCTGGGCTCTGTGACCTCGGGGGCTTCTGGGTTCCCCAGCTGGGGGGAGCCTCTCCAGCGCAGAGCTCCAGTAGAACCCCGGGCCCCAAGACCTGGGGAGACAAGGCCATAGCTGCAGGGAGATGCCCTCCATGGTGCAGGGGACTTGGGATCAAGGTGGGCGCACCCCAGCCCCCCACTCCGGTGTGGCCCTTCAAGCCCTGGGGGGACCCGATGGGAAGATCTGGCTACCCTGCAAAGGGAAGAGCCCCACGGGGAGGGGGGCCAGGAGCTTCGTCCTGCCCAACCGTCACGACTGCCCCCCCCAACCTGCAGAGACCTGCAGAGCCGGCCGCCCGGCGGCAGGGGAATGGCCGCGGCGAGGCCGGCCACATCGGGACAGGTGGGTGGACGCACCTTCCCTGCTCCCCGCTCCCTCACCCTCCCGCGCTCTGGACCGGCTGTCACCCGGAGCACTGCAGGGAAATGTGTCTGCAGCAGGAGCCGCCGCAAACCCGGGGGCGGGGGCCGGGGCCGGGGCGGGGGGCCGGGCCGGGCCGGCGGGGGTCACTCACCGGGCGGGGGGAGCAGCGGCAGCAGCAGCAGAGCCGCGATCGCCCAGCGCCGCAGCCGCCTCATGGCTCGCTCATAATCCTCCGGGTCCGGGGGCTGCGGCTGCGGGCGGCGCGGCGGCGGCGGGAGGCGGGCCGGGGGCGGGCGGCGCCGGGCGGGGGCCGGCCGGGCGGGCGGGAGGCGCCGGCTCAGCGCGCTCGGGCCGCGGCCATCCCGGCGGGGCGGCGGGGCCGGGTTAAGAGCGGAGCGGCGAGCACGTGAGCCCTGGGCCCGCCCCCCGCCCCCCAGCCCCGCCGGCCCGGGCCGCCACGGGAGGACAAAAGAGGCGCCGCCCCGGGCCCTCCCGGCGCCCCGGACCCTCGGCAGGTGCGCGGCGGGGCGCGCCGGGTCCGGTCCGCGGCCCCCTCCGGGGCCACCCCTCGCAGGAGGATCTGCAAGGGCCCGCAGATTCGATTCGGAGGGGCCGGGAGGCAGGGTAGAGCCCCCCACCCCCGCTCCGACTCGTGCCTGCGTGTGGGGACCCGGTGCGGGGGCGTGGCGGCCCGCGAACTCCGGAGGGGGCTGCCCCAGCCCGGGCTGGGCGAGGGCGAGCGAGCCGGGAGGTGGAGGCGTGCACGCGGGCGCTCGGCGCCTCCTCGCGGATCTCTTCCGCGTCAGAGCCGGTCACTGCAGTCCTCCCACACCCGCGGTGCGGACCCTTCCCATCCCGCGGGCTCCTTCTGGCCAGAGGTGCCCCTGTCACCGGGAGGGCATCGGGGCGTGCTGTCACCCAGCCACCAGGCTCCAGTCACTCGCATTGGGAACCGCAATCCTACCTCCTATCTAAACTACCCAGGTTGCTTTACAAGCTGTCAGTCGGCCCCATTTCTGCCCTAACCGTGCTTGTCCAAGTCTTCAAGGAATGCCCCTTCCCCTCTGTAGTCAGGCCCTGCCTTGTCTGAAGCCCACCTCCCCAGCTGTGCTCCTCAACCCGGCTCCTGGGCTCCTGAGTGAGAGGGGTCCCAATTGGAGGGGCTGGCACCTTTGACCTCTGCAAGGGGTCCTGAGAGCCCAGTACCTGAGATGGCAGGGGGTGTGGTAGGGCGTGGCATGGGTGGGTAAGTTGCTGAGGAGGCCCCACCTCACCTTTGTACCCACACTGGGGGACCACAGGCCCCTAAGGAATGAGTGTAGGCAGGGAAGCCGTTTCCCCAGGGCCTCGCTGGGGATGGGGAGCTGCCTCTGGCTTGTGACAGCCTCCCCTCTCCCCAGCTCTATTTTAGGCCCAGGAGAGGTGAGAAGGCAATTTCCCAGGAGGCGCTGACATCAATGCTTGGAAGGAGGTGACTACCCCCCCCCCCAACCACCTGCCACTCCAGCCCCAGATGCTCAGCAAGACTGAGCAAATCCTTCCTTCCTTCCTTCTGGGGACATCTCAAAAACCTCCTCCAGGATGCAGAGGTGAGGAGACTCCTAGGAATGAGGACCTACTAGGTGGTGTTCTCTGGAACACCCAGATGGAGACCGTGCTCTCCATTTTACAGATGGGGAAACCGAGGCTCTGAGAGGCCACACGAGTTCCCCAAAGTCACACAGCTGCTCAGCAAAAGCCATGCCCCCCAAACGCCAAGGCCCCACTCCTCTCTGGACAGTCCTATCTACCACCACCTCTACCTGGACCAGAGGAGGCTGGCACGTCTGGTTCCTCACCTCCCCTACTCATTTGGCACCCGCCACCAGGGTGATTGTTCTGCCCTCCTGTGCCATGCCATGTCCCTGGGCCACATCAGTACGTACGCCCTGATCAAGTGTCCCTCCAGAGAGGCTGGGTCAACATGCTTCACCGTGGAGGGCTCCGAGCAGGGGAAGTCTGGGTCCCCTACACGTCCAAGACCACACAGCAAGCCCAAATTTGAGGTCCAGGTCTCTTTAGCGGAGGCAAACTCCAACTACACCTGTGGCCCTGGTGCCTTGGCTTCCTGTTGGGGAGACCTTCCCAGCCCCCAAAGTGATTTTTCCTCCTGGTGGCACCCTGAGCCAGCTCTAGCAGGGGCTCAACTATGTGGCTCATTGGCCCCTATAGCTGTTTATCTTCCTGAGTTTCCAGCTCCAAGCAGACCAGGCTCTGCAAGGTGCCTGGCCAAGTGGGAAGCTTGCTGCAACCCCCCCCCCCCACTTCTTCCCTCCTGAGGTCTGAACCAGTCCTCCATCAGACAGGGACGTCACAAGAGTAGGAACTGTCACCAGCCCCAGCCCCTGGCAAAAAGGGCTATTTGCTCCTTAGAGCGGGGCAGGCCTGTGTTCCCCCTCAGAGGGCTCCCCACCCCAATTCCACAGCTACGGCTGGCTCCTCTGTCCTTCTGCCCATCACTTGAAGCTGGTGGCCAGTTTCTTCTGTCCTGATGTCACACCTTTGCTGCACAGTCCTGCTCAGAGCTCGGGCTTTGGTCCCCATCTCCTGCTTTCCCTCGGGAAGGCGGCCTGGGGCCTCTTCCTCCCTGCAGCGCTTCCGCCCTTCAGCCAACACTTCCTCACATTTTCCTGCACAAGGGCCAAACTGGGCTGCTTGCTGTGGGGCCCAGACTTTGTCTCGGCAGCCCAGGTGAGGGAGGGGTGGCGGCTTCCCCAGCCCCGGGGGTGGGATGACTGGGGTTCCTGCCAGCAGAGGCTGTCCAGGCCCCTTGCCCAGCCTGAGGCCGGCAGCAAAGCCAGGCCAGTCAAGGGGACAGGATGGCGTGGTGGGTAAGACAGGCCTCGGGCTCCCATCCCAGCTCCCCTACCTCCTGGAGGTGTGGCCTTGAGCAGCCCCCAGTCTCCCAGAGCAGTGCCTGGCACACAGGAGACCCTCAGTCAACCTGAGCTGGTGTCACGGGTGCCCAAACCAGCCCCCTGACATTTGTAGAGCAGCCAAGGCCCCTTATGGCTCTGGGAGCACCAGGGCCCTCTCTATACCGAAGTCTATCTGCACGGAGAGTGTAGGCTCCATGACATGATGTTGAAGGACAGGGAGCAGGCGGGTGCCGGAGTATTTGGACAGGAACATCATCTCTTGCTTCCTCTGACACCAGCCCAGGGAAGAGGGCTGCTCCTCTCATCCGAATGTCCCTCCCAGCTGGCCCAGCGGCCTTCTCCTGGGATCGCTGCAGCTCTCAGGCGTCTCCCAGGTCCCAGGCACACCTGTCCTTTGAGAGGCTTCTGGGACATGAATGCAGTCGCAACCTCAAGGGCCCAGCTGCCTCTTGTCTCCCACACCAGGGGTCCTCCTGGAGCTGAGAGCCAGCCCTTGGCAGGGGGCGTGGGGACAGGATCTCACAGTGCCCCTGGCAGCTTCATCCGCAAGTTTACACTGGGGATGAGGATGTAGGGCATAAAGGGACATCACAAGGTGGAGTTTAGAAGCTCAATTGAAGTGTCTGGGAGGGAGAGAGCACAGGTGTGTGGGGGGCGATAAACTGAGTTTGCCGAGACGTGCCAAGCTTTGTGCCAAGTACCTCACATGTGTCCAATTTGATTCTTGTGACTTCCTAGTGAGGGAGAAGTACCATTACCTCCACTTCAGATTAAAAAAATTAAGTTTCAAGTGTGGTAGGGGTACCTGGGAGGCTGAGACAGGAAGATTGCAGATTCGAGGACAGCTTCAGCAATTTAGTGAGATCCTTAGCAACTTAGCATGACCCAGTTTCAAAATAAAAATACAAAGGACTGGGGGGGGGGTGTAAGCGCAGAAGTAGAATGCCCCTGGGTTCAATCTCCAGTAACCCCTCAACCAAAACTAAGTTTCAAGAGTTTGGTCAGGGGTCAACAGCAGGCCCTGGGGTTGAACTTGGGCCTGTCTAGCATTTCAAAGCACCAGTTCCATGTTCCCATGGGTTTATGAGAAGAATGGGCTTTCTAGGGCGGGATGGGAGTGGACTCAGAGGCTGAACTGCCCATGGTGCTCAGTCAAGTAGCCTCACCCAGCTGGCTGGACAGGGAGGTGGCAGAGGACATTGAGGAGGGCGAGGGACCAGGACTTGAGGCTGGCTGGACATGGCCAAGAGGACCGCAGGTGCAGGATGCTGGAGAATCGAGAGGACAAAGGGGAAGAGGAGCCAGAGCCGCATTTCGAGTCGTCAGGTCTGTTGCAGGTGGCGGGAGCAGGATGAGGAGGATGGGAGCAATCTGATGGAGGTCAAGGCATTTTATTACTGGGAGGATTCATCTCATTCACCCGCCCTCATTTCAAGATGGAGAAACTGAGGCTGAGCAGTCAAGGAACTTGCCCCAGTCCCAGTGGAGTTAGGGGCGCAGCCAGACCCTGCCTTCCCCGTGCGGTGAGGATCTAGTAGGGGTCAGAGGAACGGCTGTGCAGGACGTCTGCAGAAAAGGGGGGCCAGAGCAGTGCAGACCTCTCCAGCCTGTGCTGAGTGGATGGGCAGGTGGGGGAGGGGCAGGGGATGGACCCAGCAACGTGGGGTTGCTGGACTCAGGTTTTGAGAAGATGGGCCCGATTTTGGTCATTTGCAGCCTACCCGATGACCTTGGACTAGACAATCCCAGGGGAATGTTTCAGGCCAAGCCACCACCAAAGTTCAGAAGAGGAAGATGGGCAGGTGCGGGCTTCAGGAAGCAGCCAGGGAGCAGAAAGAGGAGCCTTCTTCCAGCTGCCTCGCCAACTCAAGTATCTTCCAGGATGGACAAGCAGTTTTCAGGCAAAGGACAGGTGATCCAGGCTGAGAAGGAAACCCACAGGGATGGCCAAAGGCACAGGGCCAGCATGACTTGGGGGGAAGGACAAAGAGCAAGAGGACACTGAAGGGGGAGGACAGGAGACGCAGTGTCTACCGTCAAGGTCATCTGCTGGGGGGTGAAGGGCTGAACAGTCCTCACGTCGAGGAGCCGCTGAGAGGCCGAACTTCCATCACCCAACTGTCCCAGGTCAGGTCAGAAGGGCCAAATGACTGGGACACTGGAGACCACGGGTGGTGGCCTGGCAGAGATGCCCAAGGTCACCACCACTGAGATGGGGCCGTGCGTCCTGTGCTGGCAACGAGGGCATCAGAGCAATGTGAGCAGCATGTGAAGGCATCTGAGGAAGGGATGACACCTTTCTTCCTTCAGAAGGGTGCCATCATAGAGAGGGCTAGGAGGCACAGGCCTCCCACCATGTCACAAAAAGAAAGGGACATCTCCAGCAGTAAGCCACTGCCTGGGCTCTAGGGCCGGGGAGAGGGCCCTGGGCAGGAATGTCCGCTGGGCAGAAGCGCTTTCCTGGTGGCGGGCGATGGGCATGCCCGCTGCAGGTGGTCACTCAGCTGGCAGCAGAGCCACGTGTGTGCCGAATGGGACTGAAAGAGGAGGCTGAGCAGGGACAGATGTCCCTGTGACCCCCAACCCAGGGCTGGGCCACAGGGGGCTGTGGCGCTGTCCTGCTATCCAGTTAGTCCATCAGTATCTGCGGGGCCTTCACCCGTGCCTTGGGTCACTGGAGGGCACAGCAAGGACCCACACACCACACTCCAGCTCTATTTGTTATTAACAAATTTATTTACATTTCCTGAATCAAGATTAATTGTGAAATTTAACAGGAATGGCATAAAAAGGCCAAACAGGGCCTCTAAGGAGGGTTGTACACAGTTGCTCTATTTCCAAACTAACAACTCAGGTCCTCAACCCGCAGCCGGGCCCCCCTTGCTTCCTCTGAGACACAGAATAGCAGCCGGCTTCCGGCAGCTTCCACATTTAAAGAGACAAACACACAGAGGCAGAGAAGGGTGAGAAGAACCACAGTACAAATTGTTAAAAGAAAAAACTGGCCAAAGAATCGATAGCAAACCCATTTCTGTCTCCAGATTAATGGCTTGGCTGTAAGAAATGGGGGGAGGTCCTTGGGGAAGGAGGGAGGGAAGAGGGAGATGCAGAAGTTGGCAGGTGAGACGCTGACCCTGGAAGAGCAGAACTCCGAGTGGGCAGCTGGAGCTGAGGCGGCAGAGGAGAGCTGAGAGGGGTCCCCAGAGGGGCTCGGGCCACATCCTGGGCTCAGGGGAAAGGTCAGTGCCGAGCCCCAACTAAGTGCATGAGGGAGAGTGCTGTAAGTGCCGCAGCCCGAGCCCCTCCTCTGCTTCATATGTTCCCGAGGATCTGTGTGTGAGCGTGGGGGGCTGGGGGAGGGGACACAACACAGGCATTTCAGAAAGCAGAGACCACATGCTTGTGGGAAAGGAGGCCCGTGGGGGTGGGGAACACACCAACCAACCCTCGGCTCTGCAGAGCAAGTGCCTGTGGAGGGACAGGACCCCGGGCCAGGCCCTGCCACTCCAGCTTCTTTGTGGTCCTTCCTATGCCAGTCTCATCGCTGGTGTGGCTGGCTGGCCATGGCTGGGCAAGCCCACTGTGGACCGTCATCTGGCAGGATCAGTGCTGGGGCAGAGGAGGGCAGGCCCTAGCACTCTCAGTTCTGCCCAAAGACCTACGGTGGGAGGTCTGGCTCTGTGGCCCACACGGAGCTGAGCATGACAGCCTCTTAAGTGTACCTCAAAGGCCAAGCCCTGGGGCTCCTTCTGGCTCTTTTGGGGAGGTCCTAGGGTTCTGCTTCTCCTGGCCCTGGCCAGCCCTGGCTAAGTACGCAATACCAAGCAGAGGTATAACCTGTACATGTGGCTCTGCAGCTTGGAACTGTCCAGCCCATGAAGAGCGAGGGACTCACAAGAGCAGCTCTCTGCCAGCTCTGGGTGGGGGCTGCACCTGGGGGACAGGGAGACAGGGCACTTGGAGAGGCTGGGGGGCCCAGAACCACTGGGAGCAGCTGGCTCCCACACAGGCGGCCCCAGGGTGGGGGAGCGAGGTGGCCTGGCCCTCTGCAGGCCCTCCTGCTGCCGAGTGCTGGTGGGCTATCGGCTGGCCAGGAGCTGTGAGGCAGCTGGGGAGCTGGTCAGCCTGCCGGGGTATGTGAGCAGGGGCTGCACACTTGGAACCCTCAGATTCTGGGAGCCATCCTCTCCCAGGCCAGGGAAGCTGTGTGGCCCAGAACTGAGCTGGTCTGTCTGTGGGCTCCTGGGGAAGGGGGTCCGGGAGGGACAGGCAGGTGTGTGGGTGGCGCAAAGGCGGGAGGGAGGACAGGGGCCTTGACTCATGGCCCAGAAGGGGAAGGGAGAGACGATGCCTGCCACCAGCTGTCCTGGTGCTGCTGGGGCTGGGAGCTCTTGGGACCAAAAATGAGGCTGGTCTCTTCTCAGCATTGCCACTGGGGAACTGAACTTTTCTCTTGTGACCAAGAACTGCCAGGTCTGGGCCAGAGGAGAGGTCCTTAAAACCAGAGCTGGCCAGGAGGCACGGGGACACTGATGTCCCTGGGGGGTCCGCAGACACATCTACTGACCCCCCTAGCTCCTGGCGGCTTGCTACTGGTCCAGGTACCTCGCCAGTCCCTGCAGGCTCAGCTGGTGCCTTCATGCCATCCACTGTCCTGTCCTTCTCTGGGGCACCTGGGGCCTGGTGGTCATCTTCTTTCTGCATCCTGGGAGATGCCACCCAGGGATGGGAGGGCTGGCTGGGGGGCAGAGACTCAGGACAGAGAAGGTCACATTCAGAAGCTGGGGAACATGACTGCCTGTGGAGACAAAAATACCCAGAGCAAGATGGGAGCAAGATGGGAGCCTCCTGGGCTGGGGCTGAGGACAGGGAACGTGGTCTGCGTGGTGCTGCTCCCTCTGGGCCTGTGAAAGGCCTCCTCTTTGGGCCTCACACGGCAGGAGCAGCCAGTGCTGCGGCGCTTCCCTTGGCTCTGCGCCGTGTGGTGGGGCTGGCCAGAGGGAACAGGTTAGAGGGTGTTCCACAGAATGACTTCATAGAAGAGGCTGCGCCCCTCGTCAGCTGGAGAGAGCAGCACAGCGCAGGGCTGTCCAAACAGCCCAGAGGTGGAGATCTGACATGAGGGGGAGCCACAGCCCCAGGTGGGGGAGGGTCTGCCCTTGGCTGGGAGCGGGAGAAGCTGGGCTCAGAGCGCCCTGGGATTCTCACCAAACTTCATGCAATCCTTCCTTCTGGGGTGACTTCTACAGAGGGAGAAGGATCTTGCTCATTACCTATCTGGAGGCCCAGGAACTATGCCATTTCCTAACTGGCCAGAACTGCTCACCTTCCACTATATCAATGGCCACCCCCAAAACGAGCAGTGCAGAGGGCCGTGGGGAAGAAGAGAAAAGCATTATAGACTGGTCCCTGCTGCTGCCAATCTGAGGGCTCCTTTCCACCTGGGGAGGGCACCAGGAGCAGAGTGAGAACAGGGCGTGCCCGCAGTCGAGTGCTCACCTGGGGAGGCTGGCCGGGGAGGAGGTGTCCACAAAGGTGTGGCGCAGCTGGGCGATGATCCGATCAACCTCTGTGTATGAATGGGCGTCTAGGGCAAAGCCCTGGTGCTGGGCACTCTGCAGATGCTGCCCGGGGGCAAGAGGAGGCACAGGGCATTAGGTAAGGCAGGCAGGGACAAGCACACCTCCCAGCCCGGCCTCTGGCACAAGAGGACGGGCCAGGGTCGACTGGGCAGGTGGGCTCCCGAAGACGGTCTGGGAGGAGCTGCTTGGTGGGGAGAGGCTCACCACTTGGAGCTCCTCAAAGGCCGCCTGGCAGCACTCACAGTACCCCCTCTTCCTCCTGGGCGTGGTGCGCACAGCTGATCCCAGGCTTGGCGGCCGGTCCTTGAGTTCTCTGGGGAAGGTAAGAGGCGAGGGAAAGTGGTCACTGCTGGGTCTGCAGCGGAGCTGCTGCTCAGGGCTTGAAACTCAGGCCAGGGAGGGAAAGGACCAAACAGGAAAGGGTCAAGCAGGCCGGCGGGCAGGCTTCTCCGCCTGGTGCCACTTGTTCAAGGGGGGCAGAAGAGGCAAGAAGGGGAGGCCTCCTGTGGGCATCTTATCCTAGCTGTCCTCTCCTCCCCCACATATTGCAAACCACAGGCCAGGGCAAGAAGATGGCAGTGGCAGGAATTGCTTATAGGAATTCCAACTGCCCAGACCCACACCCACATCATGGGCCCTGCAGGGCAAAGGGGAGGCGGACAGCAGGAGGGACGCTTCTGCCCTCAGCCTCCTCCACCCTGACTGTGCCCTTGCTCACGCTGACTTGTCCCTCTTGTCACAGAGCCCACTCTGCACTGAGGACTTACAAATTTTTTTCTCAAATCTGACTTCTCATCTGAATTTAGCCCTGTATTTTATTTTTTTCTCCCATTTCAAGGGATTGAACCCAGGGGCATTCTACCTCTGGGCTACACCCTCAGCTCTATTTTATTCTTTTTAATTTTGAAACAGCACCTCAGTAAGTTGCTGAGGC
>PVLC010035194.1:0-17258 GCA_004027655.1 Graphiurus murinus | reverse complement strand
ATTTAGGGTCTGGTTCCTGTGTTCTGAAATCCATTATGGCATTTTTTCTGAGGCCACAGTTCCCACAGACTGTTCCTTGTTGCTGATAGAGTACAGCAGAGACACTTAGGCAGACCCATTTCTAGGAGACATGGGATTCTTTTGATGGCTTCTTTGGCTTAACAACTCCCCTAACGGACAGCCTAGATGAATCTCCTTAGACTCTGGCAATTTAGAACACTTCGACACAATCTCTCTTCCTTCCTTTCATAGAGGGTCACACTTGTTTCATAAACAGACATCTCTCCCAGTCTTGTCCTACCCCCTCTTCTTTTCGTTTATGGGTAGCCACTCCCCTGCCCCTGTCATAGAATTTTTGCACCTTTAATCTTCCAGACTAAAATAATCTCCAAAGAATATCAGAAACAGGAAACCCTAGCTCTCAGTGCTCATCATACTCAGTGCAAAGCCCTAAATCAATACTCACTAAAGATACTTACAGAATCTTCACTGTGCTGTGGGCATGATGTAAAAATCCCAGTGGCTTGATCCCCTGGTCCCATGCTTGAATGGGTCCAGGTTTCTGGGAAGCAGTTCTGGCTTTGTCTGTGAGTCCTCCCTCAGCCCATCTCTGTGAGAAGTGGGTTAATAATAATGATTTTCCCAGGCAAAAGGCTTGGTTCTACCCTTCAGATGCAGTTGGAAAGAAGTCAAGTGCAGCATCAACTTGCTTAGTCTTTATATTGTGTGTGTGTGTGTGGGTCTACCCTAAGCAAGACATGGAGTACTGCTCTGTAGTGCTTCCTAGAACCCTTGACCTTGAACTTCTTTGTCTAAGAGAAACCTATTTGGAGTGACAGATGGGAGGCCTTGTTTGTCCAGCCATTCGCACAGATTCTCAACTAGATCCGTGAGAAAGATGAATACTCTCACACTTCATCTTGGACTCACAAAGAAAAAACTGAGCTCAGTTTAAGACTATGCCTTCAGTTATGTTTTGTTTTTCTGAGAAGCATTACTTTAATGAAATTGTAAGTTCTATATAAATTAGAACAGATGAACACATGTTTGAGGATATTGGCATGGGAACATTTGGCATAGTAAACATGTAAACTATAATACCTTTTCTAGTTTAAATAAATTGACCAAACACACAGATTTCTTATCAAAAAAGCTTACTTTATTTCCTTGCAAGATCAAGAGTTTCTAAATTTTTTTATTATGGTAAAATATATCTAACCTAAAATTTACCATTATAATGTTTTTTTGTGTGTATGCATGTGGTACTGGAGATTGATCCAGGGGGCTTCAATCTCTGACCTACTCTCAATCTTATTTTATTTTTATTTTGAAAAAAGGTCTTGCTAAGTTACTGTGTGATGGCTTCATGTGATCCTCCTGTCTCTGCCTCCCAAGTACTGGGGTTACAGGTGTGCACCACAGCTCTATTTTAACCATACACTTTTCAAGAATTAAATAAGATTATGAATGTGAATAGTTAGCAAATCACCTGACACACAGTGAGTGCCTGATAAGTGTATGCATGTGCAGATGTATGTGGGGTGGGCGGGGGGGAGGAGCTGTGAAGGCAGTAAACCTACTTGGACGAATGTACCACCTTAAGTTCTTTAAGCAGAAGCCAAGATGGGATTAGACATGCAAAAATTTATTGGGGCAATACCTACAAAGGTTAAAGTGGAAGGGAGCAGGATTAGAAGGAAGTGCCTTAAAACCATGGGTAGCTCTGACATGTATGAAAACAGAGAGGGAAGGCAGGAAAATTGGGTAAGAAGAGCCTCAAGCACAGAGCAGTTTTGAGTAAGTTTTAGCCAGGTTGATGGGGAGTCCCTGAGCCAAAGACGCCCATTAAAGGAATCTCCATTGGGCAGGAGTCTTGACTTGAATATCTCTACTGTGCCTAATCATGGGATGGGAGCAGCTGGCGGCACTGGTCAGCATATCCCAACAATGTCCTTTGAAAACTCTTTACTATTGACTGAATTTGCTATGAGGAGACAAAAACATTTTCTACCTTGTATCTGTACCTCCTATAGAAAGCTTTATTTGAAAAAGTCTTTCTTTTTTCTTTTTAATTCTTTTGGGTTTATCTTTTACTTTTTTCTTTCTTTCTTTTTTTTCGGTACTGGGGATTGAACCCAGGGGCATTCTGCCTCTGAGCTATACCCCTAGCCCTATTTTTATTCTTTATTTTGAAACAGGTTCTCACTAAGTTGCAAAGGGCCTCACTAAGTAGCTGAGGCTGGCCACGAACCAGGATCTTCCAGTTTCAGCCTCCCAAATTCTGGGATTACAAGCGTGTGCCACCATGCCCGGCTACTTTTTTTATTTCTTAATATACTTTTATTTGTGCATTACAGGCTCACATCATAATGTAAATCATGTTGACAGTGACATACATGCACACAGCACTTGGTCCCCGCCCCCCTCCCTCCTCATCCCCCCTTCCCTTACAGAGTACTGAGATTGACATGGTATTTTTACATATGTACACAAACATAATGGTAGTAATTCCTTCAATGATCCTCACTCTTCCCCCTCCACTTCTCCTAGACCACTTTCCGGGCTCCACTGAGGTTTCTTCTCCATTATCTGGAGTCCCTCTGGTATTCCAGTTACTTTCTAGCTTCCCCATATTAGAGAACAGTATGACCCTTTACTTTCTGTGACTGGCTAATCTCACTTAATGTTTTCCAGGTTCTTCCATTTTCCTGCAAATGACATAATTTTATTCTTTATTGCTGAGTAGAATTCCATTGTGTGGATATTCCATAATTTTGTAATTCATTCATCTGTTGATGGACACCTGGATTGGTTCCATATTTGGCTATTGTGAATTGTGCTATTATGAACATAGATAAGCATATATTACTGCAGTTTTCTGATTTCAGTCCCTTTGGAAAGATACCCAGGAGTGGTATATCTGAATCATATGGTGGATCCATTCCTAATTTTCTAAGAATCTCCACACTGATCTCCAGAGGGGCTCAACTAATTTGTTTTTTTTGTTGTTGTTGTTTTTTGTTTTTTGTTTTTTTTTGCAGTACTGGGGATTGAACTCAGGGGCATTCTACCTCCGAGCTATACCCCCAGCCCTATTTTTTATTCTTTATTTTGAAACCAGGTCTCACTAAGTTGTGGAGTGCCTCACTAGGTAGCTGAGGCTGGCCGCGAACCCGGATCCTCTGGTCTCAGCCTCCCGAATGCTGGGATTACAAGCGTGCGCCACCACACCCGGCTGGGCTCAACTAATTTGCAATCCCAACAGTGTAGAAAAGTTCCAATTTCCCCACATCCTCACCAACACTTATTATTTTTTGACTTTTTGATGATTGCCATTCTGATTGGGGTTAGATGGAATCTCAGTGTAGTTTTGATTTGCATCTCCCTGATTGCAAATGATGTTGAACATTTCTTCATGTATTTATTGGCCATTTGTTATATCTCCTTTTGTGAAGTATCTATTTAGTTCAATTACCTATTGATTTTTTTTTTTTTAGTGTTAAGTCTTTAAGTTCTTTGTATATTCAAGATGTCCTCTAGCAGAGGGATAACTGGTAAAGATCTTCTCCTATTCTGTAGGCTTTCTCTTAGACTCTTGATGGTTTCCTTTGATGAGCAGAAACTTTTTAGTTTAATGCCATTCCATTTATTAATTCTGTTTTAATATCCTGAGCTATGGGGGTCTTGTTGAGGAAATTTCTACCTGTGCCTATGTGTTGGAGTGTTGGATCTATGCCCTCCTATAGTAGCTTCAAAGTATCTTGTCTAATTTCCAGGTCTTTTATCCATCTCAAGTTGACTCCTGTGCAGGGTGAGAAATAAGTATTTAGTTAAATTTTTCTACAACTGGATAACCAATTTTCCCAAAATAATTTGTTGAAAAGGCTATGTGTTTGGCACTTTTGTAAAAAATAAATCAGCTCTAAGTGTGTGGATTTGTTTCTGTATCTTCTGTTCTGCTCCATTGGTCTATGTGTCTGTTTTTGTGCCATTACCATGCTGTTTTTATTACTATAGCTCTGTAGTATAAGTGTGATGCCTCCTGCATGGTTCTTATTGCTGAGAATTACTTTGGCTATTCTGGGTCTTTTTTTTTCATATGAAATTTAGGACTGACTTTTCTAGGTCTGTGGAGAATGACAAGTATTTTGATGATTATTAACTCTGTAGATCATTTTTGGTAGAATGGTCATTTTGATAATATTTATTCTGCTTATCCAAGAGCAAAGGAGATCTTTCCATCTTCTAAGATCTTCAATTTCTTCCTTTAGTGTTTTATAATTTTTATTGTAGAGGTCTTTTACCTCCTTGGTTAGGTTTATTCTTAGGTATTCTACTGGTTTTGAGGTTATTATGAATGGAATTGTTTTCTGTATTTCTTTTTCAGTAGATTCATGGTTGGCATAGAGAAAAGCTACTGATTTTTTTTTAGATTGATTTTGTATCCTGCTACTTTGCTGAATTTGTTAATCAGCTCTAGTAGTCTTTTGGATGAGGTTTTTGGACCTTCTAAATATAGGATCATGTCATCTGCAAATCCTAGAGCTTGGGAGGCAAAGATAGGAGGACTGTAAGTTCAAGGACAACCTGAGTAACTTAGTGAGCCTCTGTCTCAAAAAAAAATTAAAATGGCTGGGGGTGAGGGGTGTAGCTCAGTAGTAGAGCTTCCCTGAGTTCAATCCCCAGTACCACACACAGACACACACAAACACACACACACACACACACACACACACACACACACAAAGTAAAAAAAGCAGGTAGCAGGATGCAGGATGCTGGTCTCAGGGACTTGGAAGAGGGGGACTGGAAGTTGCTGTTCAGCAGTTACAGTGTCAGTTGTACATGATGAATAAGTCATAAAGCTCTGCTATACTACATTGTGTCTACAGTGAACAATACTGTATTGTACAATGAAATTTTTATTAAGAGGGTAGATCTCATATAAAGTATTTTTACCACCACCATAAAAAAAGCATTATAATGGTTTAAAATTTACAGAATTTGGTTTAGTGTTTCTTATTTTCCTTGATGGTGGAAAATGCTCTTTGTGTGTGTGTGTGTGTGTGTGTGTGTGTGTGTGTGTGTGGTACTGGGGATTGAACCCAGGAGAATTCTACCTCTGAGCTCCATCCCTAGTCTGATTTTTTATTCTTTATTTTGGAAAAGGGTCTCACTAAATTGCAGAGGGCCTCACAAGTAGTAGAGGGTGACTGCAAACCTGCAATCATCCTGTCTCAGCCTCCCAAGTTTTGGAATTACAAGTGTGTTCCACCACACCTGGCTGAAAATATTCAATTTTGCTTCTTCACTTTAACTCAGTCACTTGGTTTAAAGAAATGTAGTTCCTTGTGTAGTATAGGGATAAAATGAATAAAACTGTAATTTAATATGTGAAAACACGGTCCAACACAAATTTATGTTTCAGTCACAGCACAAATTAAAATTTTATAGCCAAATGCCCTATGACCATTTCCCATCCAGTTTATAATTACCTTCCTTTTGGTTTACGTATTTTCTCTAGGCCCAATATTTTATTTTTACTTAAATATTAATCAATAGAGTTCTACTTCCAATCATAGTTGGCTAGGTTATTTTGGACTAATTCTGATCAACTTTAAGATCTTAGGCCCCCCACCTTTTTTACAGGTGTATATATTATCTTAGTTATCCTGGAGATCGGAACTTAGGTCAGGGCATCTGGTTCTTGTGGCAGACCCCATTTACATGATGCCTCATGGGCCCTGATTTTAGGGAGGGATCTTTTTGAACCTCCACCTCAAGCTTCCCTTTGTCCTCTGGCTTTCTCATCACTTTTCCACCTCCATTAGGAGAACGGAAATTCTCTGTGCCTTCCAGAATTACCCTGGATTGTGAGAGTCTGACAAGTGCTTCTTGGGCCCATCTGCCCACACACCTCCCTCAGTGGGGTTCTACCATCCAGGCAGAGAGCTTCTCAGATGCTGGCCAAACTCACCAAACTCAGTCTTCTCTATGCATTCTACAGTCTTTTTGGCTGAGACTTTTCCAAAGCTTTCTGGTTCTTTCTATAGTACCCTCTCCAGCTGAGCTTTATATAAGTCCAGGTGGGTGGGGTGTATACAGAGAAGTGGGTTGGGAGATGGTTCCAAAGTAAAGAGTCTATGCTTTATTTGGGCTCTTCGAAATATTCTCTTTTGAATTGCTGTTCTCTCTCTCTCTCTCTCTTTTTTTTTTTTTTTTTTAAGATAGAGAGTGACTATTACATATTGTCATGCACTCATTTTCACTCTGGTTTTTAGTATAAACTATGCCTAGCTCCCATATTTGGCAGTTTTCTATTGAAATATAGTGTGGAATTATTAAAAAAAAAAACAAAAAACTTTTTTTTTTTTGCAGTACTGGGGATTGAACTCAGGGGCATCCTACCTTCGAGCTATACCCCCAGCCCTATTTTTTATTCTTTATTTTGAAACCAGGTCTCACTAAGTTTCAGAGTGCCTCACTAGGTAGCTGAGGCTGGCTGTTAACCCAGATCCTCCGGTCTTAGCCTCCCAAATACTGGGATTACAAGTACCCGGCTAACTTTTTTCTTTTTTAACAAAGACTGAGTCTTGCAAATCAAAAGATTTTCAACACATTGTTACTACTATCAGTTTAAGAATTCGTTTAGAATTTCAGTTGCCTTTTTTTCTTTTTCTTAATTTTAGGAGAGAGCTGGGCATGGTGGCATATGCTTGTAATCCCAGTACTTGGGAGGCTGAGATAGGAGGATCGAAGGTTTGCAGCTAGCCTTGGCTACTTAGTAAGGCCCTCTGCAACTTAATGAGACCCTGTTTCAAAATAAATAATTAAGCCGGGCGTGGTGGCGCACGCTTGTAATCCCAGCATTTGGGAGGCTGAGACCAGAGGATCCGGGTTCGCGGCCAGCCTCAGCTACCTAGTGAGGCACTCCGCAACTTAGTGAGACTCGGTTTCAAAATAAAGAATAAAAAAATAAGGCTGGGGGTGTAGCTCGGAGGTAGAATGCCCCTGAGTTCAATCCTCAGTACTGCAAAAAAAAAAATAAATAAATAAATAAATAAATAATTAAAAAATAGGGATGGGGGTGTGGCTTCCAGGTAGAATGCCCCTGAGTTCAATCACCAGTACCACAATAAATTAATTAATTTTAGAAGATAGCTTTTTCCCCCTTGAAGACGAGACATATAAAATGACATCAAGTGTTTAAATGTAATGCAGTGATATAGTTCTGTTATGGCAAATATTAAAACCTTCTAAGCACATATAATATGATGAATCTTTCCCCATAGTTTATAATTATCTTCCCTTTGGTCTACATACTTTTTTTTAGGCTCAGTGTTTTATTTTTATTTAAATATTATTCAAAAGAATTCTCCAGCCTTAACTGACTAGGTTATTTTGGACTAATCCTGGCATGACAAGAATTATAGAAGATGGAGAAAAATGTAAAATAAACATCTGTTGGAAGTCATCAGAAAGCCACTGAGACGCTAAAAATTAACAGGGCCAAGATCCTAAAGAAGAAAGAAGCCTAGAGAAGGGGGCTCAGCATTTGGTCTCCCTTTCCCTCAAGGCAGTTGCTGATTTTGAAAGAGAAAGCTATGGTTGAGTGCGTGGAATTCAGAACTTTTGGCAATCTCTTTGACTGGGAAAAGCCCCCAAGGAGGGGTGACCCTGGGAAACAGCCTAGCCCTTTGTTTGGGACCTTGACAGTGAACAAGAAGACAGTGACCCTTATAGCAGTGGTTCTAAGTCATCAGTGTACATTAGAATTACTTAGGGAGATTAAAAAAGCTATCACTGTCCCATGCTTTAAAAATATCTAGAAAATTATGCTGGTGAGAAGGGCCAGTCTCAAAAGACACATATTCCATTTATATAACAATCATAGAACAATGATAAGGATGGAAAACAGGTTAGTGGTTGCTAAGGGCTAGGAGATGGAGGGGGTGGGTATAGCTATAAAAGGATAGCACAAGGAGTGATGGTACAGTTCCATATTTGATTTTAGTGGTTGTTATGAAAGTATATAGATGTGACAAAATCTGTAGAGCTACATAAACATGAACACATACATAATGAGTTCCTATATAACTAACAAAATCTGAATAAGCTCTGTGTGTGTGCCAGTGCCAACTTCTTGGTTTTAATACTATGAATGTTGGTATTTAGTAGGGAAGCTTTGGGAAAAAGGCATAAAGAACTTCCCAGTATGTTTCTTTGCAACTTCCTGCCTCAGTCCACCTCTTTAGGTTCCTAATATCCATACATCATTATTTTATCATATGTGTGTGTGTGTGTGTGTGTGTGTGTGTGTGTGTGTGTATGTGTATGTGTATGTATATAATCATGGAGAAGGAGCTATTCCTTCCCCCAGATTTCATCCAGTTCTTGCATTCAGCTTGAGCTGTTTCTATTCTTCTCAGTAAGGTTCACATGTGGTTCTATGGGTTGTTAATCGGCCTTCAATATTCCCAGTCTACAATGTATGCATAACCATAGTCAAAGGGTTATTCTGAGATAAGACTTTTAGTTCAAATATATATGTATATATTTTTTTACCTGTAGGCTGTGTACTCTGTTTTTCTCTGCAGCCCTAAGCTTTCATGAACACTGCCATGAAGAACTATAAATCAATAGCCTCCTTTGAGAAGATACTACATTTAATCAATTTTTTTTTTTTTTTCTCCAGGGCTTGGCCTTCTTCTTCTCTCTGGTGGAGAAATTTTAAGGGAAAATGCCTGGAGTCCTAATTTTGTTTCTAGATAAAGTTGCTCCTTCCTTGCCCCTTAGATTAGTTTCTGCATAATTATATAAATTGGCTCTTTTAAAAACCCTATGTGGCTCCAGATTGTGGTATTTGTGGGCAACTGTCTGTGGCAGGCAGAGAGTCTGTCACCCAGCAAAATTATGTTTTCTTCCATATCTTCTAGACTTGCCATTTCTAGGCCAAGTTCTTCCCTCCTATGGGACTCTATGAAAAGTGAAAAAGCATTCTTAATAGTGTGTGAGGATGGGGACATAAAGAGAGGAACTTGAATGGATCAAGTTATTTTATTCAAGGTATTCTGAGCAACTGAATGTTATTTTTTTAAAAAAGCATAAACAAAGATTGAAAATAGATCCCTATCTCTGACCTTGTGCAAAAACCAACTAAAATGAATCAACAACCTTAATGTAAGACCTGAAATGTTGAAACTACTAGAGGAAAATATAGGAGAAACACTTCAAGATACTGGTATAGGCCATAATTTCTTGAATGGACACCAATAACTTGGGAAATAATAGCAAGAATTGGCAAATTGGATTATATTAAATAAAAATCTTCTGCATATCAAAGGAAATAATCAACAGAGTGAAGAGAGAGCCTACAGAATGGGAGAAAATATTTGCTAGCTATTTATCTGCCAGAAGATTATTATCCAGAATATACAAAGAACTTAAAAGATTTATCACCAAAAAGAGAAGAGCAAATAATCCAATAAATAAATGTACAAATGAGCTGAACAGACATATCTCAAAAGAAGTACAAGCTCAGTAACTTAGTGAGATCTTATTTTAAAATAAAAATAAAATAGGGGTGTGGGTGTGGCTTAGAAGTGGAATGTCCCTGCGTTTAATCCCTTGAATACGTTGTAAACATATGAGCATCAGCTGGGCGTGGTGGCGCAGGCTTGTAATCCCAGCATTCGGGAGGCTGAGACCAGAGGATCCCGGTTCGCGGCCAGCCTCAGCTACCTAGCGAGGCACTCCGCAACTTAGTGAGACCCGGTTTCAAAATAAAGAATAAAAAATAGGGCTGGGGGTGTAGCTCGGAGGTAGAATGCCCCTGAGTTCAATCCCCAGCACCACACACACACACAAAAAAAGGGCTGGTGGAGGCCAGGAGTGGTGGTGCAGGCATGTAATCCCAGTACTTGAGAGACCGAGACAGTAGGATCTGGGTTCGTGGCCAGCCTCAGGTACTTAGCGAGGCACTCCGCAACTTAGTGAGACTCGGTTTCAAAAATAAAGAATAAAAAATAGGGCTGGGGGTGTAGCTCGAGGTAGAATTCCCCTGAGTTCAATCCCCAGTACCGCAAAAAAAAACAAAAAAACAAAAAAACAAAAAAAAAACCCCAAAAACATATGAGCATCAAAACAGAAGTGGCAATAACAATAATAATAGTTAACTGGAACAATATGAGACTGTAAAAGGGTATGAATTCATACTGATACTCAAGGAGGAAGGCTAATTAAAAGTGACAAAATGTATTTGCCATACAAAAGGATAAATATCCAGTTTTAGTATACTTTGTTATTAATTTAATTAGCAGAAAGGTATTGACCTATACAGATTCTTAAATATTTATATACTACAAAGTAGGTATGTGGGTTTTTGTGTGTATTTTTCAATCCTATTAGCAGGAAGAAGTGTGCAAAAACTTTGTCAAGTGAATAAAACAATTCATCAAAATATAGGATCAACTCATTTTATAGGCACGATTATGTTCTCCATTATACTGTCACCATATTACTCTGATTCCGTTTTTTGTTTTTTTTTTGTTTTTTTTGCAGTACTGGGGATTGAACCCAGGGGCATTCACCTCCGAGCTACACCCCCAGCCCTATTTTTTATTCTTTATTTTGAAACAGGATCTCACTAAGTTGCGAAATGCCTCACTAGATAGCTGAAGCTGGCAGTGAACCCGGATCCTCCGGACTCAGCCTCCCAAATGCTGGGATTATAAGCATGTGCCACCACGCCCGGCTTAAGTCCTATTTTTTATTCATTATTTTGAAACAAGGTCTCACTAAGTTGTGGAGGGCCTCACTAAGTAGCTGAGACTGGCCACGAACCTGAATCCCCCTGTCTCAGCCTCCCAAGTACTGGGATTACAAGAGTGCCACCATGCCCAGCTTGATTATTTCTTGAAGGACATTTTCTGCAGATATCGTTTGGACCACAAATTCCTAGCTACACCCTAATCTTCTTGGGGCATGATTTTAAACATTCAGGAAAAAAAAAAAAAAAAAAAAAAAAACTTTCATATATTAAAAAAAAAAAAAACTACATTGACCAGAAGATGGCTCCACAGAGCAACAAAAAAAATCACTTGAAATTATTTAAAGGTTGATGCAAGTGTAAATCATTAGTGCTGGAAATCTTTTTTAATGTGTGTGTGTCTGACAGAGAGAAGATAATTATTTTCATGATCATAATAAATTTAAATAGTTTAAAATGAAATATTTAACTTGCCAAAGTAACTTAAGCAAGCTAAATGCTTTGATAACATTTTAGGAGCAAATACTTTTCATGAAGTTCATCTTGAAGTTGTTATTGTTAACTTCTACTTTAAAATGTACTCATATATACAGAAAACTAGTTCAACACAGATATCAAGAGTGAAACATTTGGAATTATTTGCCACTTTCAAATACTATCTTCTAAACAACATGAACCAAGGTGAGGGATATTCAGCAATTATTATTTATTCAGATCTAAAAGTAATATGATGTCTAGAAAAATTAGTGTACTAAAATATCTTCTACATAGGCCTTAGATGATTTTTAATTTAAAGATACAAATTAAATAATACGGTGTTTGGACTTTATTCTGCAAAATAAGCCTAAGAATAAATACACACATAATGGCTCATATTTCAAAGTCATATATTAGTTTCCCTTCACATTCGTATGTACTACATGTTATTTTATAATAACAGTTTCAGGGATAAAAATGCTATTGTTTTCTCTAGATTTGAATTACAATCCATTCTTTCTTGTTCATTCATTCAAATAGCTAACATTTAGTGAATGCTTGCTATGTGTTAAACAATCTTTTAGGCACTTTACAAGTATGGATTCATTTAATTCTAAAACTACTGTATGAGAGCCAGGAGGATCTCAGGTTTGTGGCCAGCCTCAGCCACTTAGTGAGACCCTGTTTCAAAATAAAACAGGGCAGGAGGGGTTGCTCAGAGGTAGAATGCCCCTGGGTTCAATCCTCAGTACCCCCTCTCCCCCATGAAAACCTGTTCTATGAAGTAGATACCATTATTATTCCCATTATTTAGATAAGGAAGGTGAGGCATAGAGATTAAAATCAGGCATGTGAAAGGGGCAAATGCAAATTGGTGGTTTAGTTCTAACTCCAGTGGTCTTCCATGCATTCATTCATCAGAAAATATTTATTGAGAGATGATGGAGAATGCACTGCTCTCTTAGATGACATACAAAAATACATACTCAGTCCCAGGCTCAGTGGGGGATGTCTATAATATAGTTAGTGAAAACAATGATGTATAATATCTAGTCCTCCCTCAGTACTCATAGCGGATTGGTTTCAGGACCTTCACAGATACCAAAATCTGCCGCTATGTAAGTCCCTTATACTAAATGACTAGTACTTGCAAATAATCTATACCCATCCTCCCACAGATTTTAAATAATCTCTAGATTATTTATAATACCTAGTACAATGTAAATTCTATATAAATAGTTGCTATACTGTATTGATAAGGGAATAATGATAAGAACAAGTCTGTGTATGTTCAGTAGAGATAATTATTTTTAAAATATTTTCCATCAGCTATCTGTTGAAACCGTGGATGTGGAATTCATGGATGTGGAGGGCCAACTATTTACATCGATAGGATGTTTTGTGGTTTACAAAAGGACATTTATATATCCATAAATATAAAATTACTTTTAAGAAAACAGTGCTGGGTGTATGCCTATAACCCCAGTACTTGGGAGACTGAGACAGGAGAATCTCAGGTTTGGGACAAGCCTCAGCAATTTAGCAAGACCCTAAGCAACCTAGGGAGAACCTGTTTTAAAATAAAAAATAAAAATAGGGCTAGGGGTGTATCTTGGAGATAGATTGCCTCTGGGTTCAATCCCAAGTACTACCAAAAAACAAACAAACAAAACCAACAAACAGTGCAGAAGGTGGTACAAGCTAAAAATAGTAAAATATCACATTAATGATAGTAATTTAATAATATAACTAGGAAAAGAATAGATGACTGTAGACAAGAGTAGGTATATTTAATTTAATGGAAGTGATAAGAGTTGAGTGGAGGTGGGCCAGACACGGGGGAAGACTTGGGTGAGCAGGGGAAAGTACAAAAGGTGGTATTTTGGTGGCCCCCAAAATACAGAGGTACAGAGATTTATCTAGGAGCTAATACAGAGACCAGATTAGAACAGAGATCAAGGTAGGGAGGTTGTGGGAGATAAAGTTGGAAAAGTAGGTGGGAATAGTCTTTAGAGACCTTTGAATGTTAGGAACTAAAAGGGCAAGTGATTGTTAAGTAAGTGCTAACAACCCAGCACGTTCCTGGAAGCTTATTTAGCTGATCAAGGTTACTATTGCATTTGCAAGGGAATATTAGAGTTGTTAAGGATTTTGCAACTATATAAGTCATTTGTTGATTAATGGACCTTTCATTGTGCTTATGAACTGTTCTAGAAAACCCAGAGCTATTTGATTTATGTATCTATGCTAATACTATTTCATAAAAATTAATGCTGTTTTTCTGCCTCATTTATGATGCTTTCATACTAATTTGTCTTTGTGTATTTTTAAATTCTTCTCTGAAAATATTAGGGCTTTATCATTCTGCTCTCTTTCAGCAAAGGTATCTTAGCAGAAAACTCATTAGCACAGGAGTTAAGGTTATATATAAAATATATATCTCATTCATGTTTAAAAAGGAATTATTTTTTGGGATGAGAAAATAATGTGTGTGTTTGTATCACTCTGAATCTCACCTATGATGTATAATTACAATGCACCAATAAAAAGCATAAAAATAAATAAAATAAGAGTTGTTTTCATGATAAGATATCTAGTAGTTCAATCATGTGAAAGATAATTAGTGAAAGTAGAACCATATGCCATTTAGAATATAACAATGATTGATGAAGTGACCCAATCAGAAATATGACAATACTGCAGAATGCCTACTAGCTTTGGAAAAGGCGCCTTTAGAGCAGTGGTTCCAAATGTGGGTTGTTGAGTGACATTTCCTGATCTTTTTTTGATGTGAATGCAACTTCTTCCTTTCCTCTTTCCTCTTCTCTTCAAGTATTGTAGGACATGTACTTATTGTTTAAAGGAATAGATATATAAAAATCATTCTTGACTTGAGAGTTTCACTGGGAAAAAATAGTGAGTAACAATCTTGGTTACAGGGCTATAGTTAAAGGTCTAGGACAGAGGCCCAACTCCACAGGTCCCAATTATCAGGGCTGGCCATTTGTCCCAGAAACCAAGTGAAAAAAGTAATGGCCAAAGACAAGAAAGGAATTTATTCAATTTAGCTTTGTGGGGCTGACAGGGGGGATCTAGCATCCTTAGCCCTGTCTTCTGGGGTACTGACATGAATTCCCAGATTATATAGGGAAGGGGGTTCATAAGTATGCATAGTCAAGCAGTCTTGGTCAAACTGTGGTCTGGTTGATTGTTATTTCTAGATCAGACAACAAGCCTTGTAGGCAGCAATAAAAAAATTTATTACCTGGAGGTAGTTTTAACTCATCACAAGATATTTATCAACCAGACCTGCTATTCCTAGAATACAAGGTGTCAGCTGAGAGGGAATAATGCTAAGCAGAGGTCAGGTCAGAAAAGCAAGGTGGTATTAGTACCTTCAGGTTTAGGGCAATGACTGGAGACTTGGGTGCTGCTCAGTGGTCTTGACATGTGTAGGTCCAAGCGAAGAATCAGTGTTTTTAGCAAAAGCAGCCTCTAAGTCCTTGTTATAAAAACATTAATTTGCTGGGCATGTAGGTACACACCTGTAATCCCAGTACTTGGGAGGCTGAGACAGGAGAATCTCAGGTTTGAGGACAGCCTCAGCAACTTAGCGAGGCCCACAGCAACTTGGTGAGACCCTATTTCAACATAAAAAATAAAATAAGGCTGGAGATGTAGCTCATAGGTAGAACGCCCCTGGATTCAATCCCCAGTATCACCAAAACCAAAACAAAACAAAAAACAAACAAAAAAACCCAAAATATGGATTGGAAGCCTTCAGGAAAACAGGAAATAATTTCATTTTATTACCACCCATCTCTATGTACTGAAAATGTATCAAAGCACAGTTCCCTGGGGATTTGATTACATGTACTAACAAAAGCCTAGTTGTACCAAATAATTTGTTCTGGAATTTCTTCACCTATAAGAGTGGGAAGCATAGGGAAGGAGGTAAGATGGAATTATGAGGCTTTGGCTCAAATCTACCAATTGTGTAATAAATATAGGTGAACTGTACCAGGTGCATATTAGTTTACATTAGTGGAGAGAGAAAGGGGGAGAGGGGAATGGCCTTTCTAAGATAAATAACAAATATGTTTTTCAAGTTTAGCCTATGAAAGCTAAAGATAAGAAAAGGCAGAGAAAACACTGATTATGCTGAGAAGGGTTCAACTTCAATCTGGTCAAAGGTTATGGGCCAAGTTTTGAAAGAGAGAAAATAGTTCAATAAAAGATAAGGAACGAGAACACAGACAAATGCAGCAGCTACATTTTCAAAAACACCAACCAATTCAGTTGCGGATTCAAATTTACTAAATGAAAATGTAAAGTTTTTTTTTTTTTTTTTGCGGTACTGGGGATTGAACTCAGGAGCATTCTACCTCCGAGCTACACCCCCAGCCCTATTTTTTATTCTTTATTTTGAAACCGAGTCTCACTAAGTTGCGGAGTGCCTCGCCAGGTAGCTGAGGCTGGCCGCGAACCGGGATCCTCTGGTCTCAGCCTCCCGAATGCTGGGATTACAAGCGTGCGCCACCACGCCCGGCTTGAAAATGTAAAGTATTTTTACCCTACCTTTTTTCTTTTATTTGTCTTGTTTCTCCTTTTTTTTTTTTTTTTTTTCCAACAATATGAATGTGAGAATGAGAAACTACAAAATAATAGAGGAGAGGTATGAAATGAATGAGGAATGGAGAAAGTGGAAAGCTAGAACATTTCTCATTTCTCTGTTTGCTATACTTTATTTATACATTTCAGCATTCCTTTCCAAGCCTATCTATCCTTAATATATATCATTCAATATGTAGCCTTTTTTCAGTTTGTAATCTTGGAAATGAGACATGTTTAGAAAAATTAAGCTTATAGTTGATAGAAAAAATGAAGGATTCTCAGTTAAACTTAAATTTCAGAGAAGCCTTGAGTACTTTTTGAAGTAAGAACATGGCCCATACATTGTATATAAAGTTATTTGTTATATATATGCAGTTCTCTCTCTCTCTCTCTCTCTCTCTCTCTCTCTCTCTCTCTCTCTCTCCTTCTCTGAAAGGAGGGAGGGGTACTGGGGATTGAACCCAGGGGCATTCTATCTCCAAGCTACAACCCCAGCCCTTTAAAAAAATTTTTTTGAAACAGGGTATTGATAAGTTGCTGAGGGTCTCACTATGTTGCTAAGGCTGGCCTTGAACTTGCAATCCTCCAAACTTAGTCTTCCAAGTACTGAAATTACAGGTGTGCACCACTGCACTTGGCTGCATATCTCCAATTCAAATTTAACTGCATGTCTTGTAGTTTTGTTGCATAAATCTGGTATCACTACTGGGAAAGAGGCATTATTTTCAACAAAGATGGATCTCCCAGGTCTCCTTATTTTAATGTGTTTAATCTGATTTATCAATATTCCCCACTTAATATTCTTACTAAAGTAAAACACACATGCCAAAAAGTATGCTTATCATGAATTTGGTTCTTTGAAGTTTCACAAACTGAACACATTCATATAGCCAACATCCAGATAAAAACCTAGGATGCTACCAATGCCCTAGAGGCCTCTCTCCTGTATGCCCGTCAACCAACGGTGACCATTATCCTGACTTCTAACACTATAGACTAGTGTTGTTAATTTCACCATTATTTTTATTTAGTGTCAGTGGCTACATTCTTGTATTCCAAAAGGATATCTACCTACTTGGCAGAAACACAGACCCCTGACACCAGGCTAAATGACCAGTTAACTGAAGATGGCTAAAGTTGGGGAATAGTCTTCCTGCCTCCAGAATTAAGTGAATTGTGCAGGGTATTTACTCAGAACCCCATAAGGGCTAGCAGGTGGACATAGCCTTTCAAGGGACCTGAGAAGTTTAAAAAAAAAGGCTAGAAGTTGTGAATCTTTCAGAATCAGGTTATGAACTTTTGGCTAGGTGGGGCTGATGGTCAAGCAGGTAGTTTGGGCAGTGATACCTGAGAGACGGTAAGAACCAGGTATCTGACACACTCCCATGTGCAGCTTCAT
>PVLC010035193.1:0-16476 GCA_004027655.1 Graphiurus murinus | reverse complement strand
CTATTTTGGAGAAGGTTCCATGAGCAGCTGAGAAAAATGTGAATTCAGTTGTAGTTGGGTGGAAGAGTCTATATGTGTCTAATAGGTCCATTTGGTTTATGGTATCCTTTAGGTCTGAGGCATCTCTACTGACCTTTTGTTTAGAGGAGCGATCTAGAGATGTAAGAGGAGTATTGAAGTCTCCTAGTATTAGTGTATTTGGATCTTTGTGTGTCTTTATATCATATAGAGTTTGTTTTATGAAAGTGGCTGCACCTATGTTTGGAGCATAGATGTTGATAATTGTTATTTCCTCTTGCTGGATTGTTCCTTTTACTAGTAAAAAAAATGACCTGCTTTGTCTCTTCTGGTAAGCTTGAGCTTGACGTCTATTTTATCTGATATCATAGTTGCTACTCCTGGTTGTCTCTGAGTTCCATTGGCATGGATTACCTTACTCCAGCCCTTCACCTTTAGTTTGTGGGAATTTTTGCTTGTAAGGTGTGTTTCTTGCAGGCAGCATGTAGATGGATTCTGGATTTTGATCCATTTTGCCACCCTGTGCCTTTTTATTGGGGAATTGAGACCATTTATATTCAGTGTGATTACTGACAGATGATTTTTAATTCCTAACATTTTGAGTTTTGACTTCTGTTTGCAGTAGTGTTTGTTCTTGTTTGCTTAGCTGTTTGCTTCCTGGAAGTTATTGTTTCTCTGGTTCTGACATTTACTGTTTAGTTCTTCTTTGTAGTTAATCTCTTTAAGTAGTTTCTCTAGTGCTGGTTTGGAAGACAAAAATTCCTTCAGTTTCTGTTTGTCATGGAAGGTTTTTATATCCTCATCAATTTTAAGAGAGAGTTTCGCTGGGTATGAGAATCTTGGCTGCAAGTTATTTTCTTTCAGAGTTTGGAATATGTTACTCCATCCTCTCCTGGCTTTCATGACTTGATTCGGGAGGTCTGGAGTGATTCTAATTGGTTTTCCCCTAAATGTCACTTGGCCTTTTACTTTTTTTGCCTTTAATATTCTCTCCTTTGCCTCTACGTTGGTCAGTTTGATTACTATGTGGCATGGTGAACCTCTTCTTTGGTCTTGTCTTGAGGGAGTTCTGTATGTTTCCTGAACCTGTGTGTCGACTTCTTTTTCTATGTTTGGAAAATTCTCTGTTATTGTTTCTTTGAAGAGATTGTTTATTCCATAAGTTTCAACTTCTAATCCCTCTTCTATGCCTATTATTCTTAGGTTAGCTCTTTTAACATTGGCCCAGATCTCTTCCATGTCCAATTCATATTGTCGTATTTTTTTTTTCTAAGTTATGGACTATAGATTCATTTTTGGAGTGGTCATCCTCTAGGAGTGATATTCTATTTTCCATGTGATCTAATTTGCTGTTTATAGTTTGTATTGAGGCCTTCATTTCGATTATTTCATCTTTCACTTCCTTCAATGCTCTCTTTGGTTTCTTTTCAGGTCATCGAATTCTTTGTTTATTTGTTCCTTTATTTCTTCCTTTAATTCTTTCCAATTTTCCCTGTTTCCTTCTGAAAATTCTGTATTGTTTCTAGTATTAGAGATCTGAATTGTTCTTCTGGTAATCTTTGCCATTCTGGGTTGGTGAGATCTGTTATTGAGGGGTTGTGGTAACTCATTGTTTCTTTGTTATTTTTCCTTTCCATGGTTCCCTTCCTCTTGAGTTTATATCTGTCAGGAGAATCTGGTAGTGAATATAGAGTTTTGAGTGTGGAAGTATGAGATGGTTTTAGCATGAGATAGGAAAAAGAGGAAAAGAAAAGAGAGAAGGTAAAGTGTTGAGGAGAGGAATATAGATGGGGGCAGAGCTTTTAAAAGGGATAAGGAGGAGATTCAACAACCTAAGCAAGTAATTACAAAGCAAGTAATCATCCAAACAAACATAAAAGAATCAAGGCAATACAAATAAAAACAGGGTAACAACAGATACAACTTAATACTAAAAAAACAAAAACAAAAACAAAAAAACAAAGAACACAAAACAGAACAAAAACCAAAAAAAAACCCAAAGAAGACCCCAAAGTCTAAAAACAGCATCCAGACACTAAAACGGACACTGCTAGTTCATAAGTATCAAGCTTAAATTTTCGAGTGTGTCTCTGGGATTTTAATTTTCTCTGTCAATGCAGGCAGGGGGTTTTGTTGGTGTTGGCTTATGTCTCTGGGCTCTCCACAGGGCCTGGTTGCATCTCTCTCCCTGCCTTTGTTGTTGGCAGGTGTGCAGTCTAAATGCCGGATTTTCCAGGTGCCCTACGTGCACTGGGTTCTTCCACCCTTATGTTCCTAAGCTCTAGAAGGGCGGGTGTTTAAGTCTATCCCTTGTGTAGTATAGTGTTCCCCGCACCTTGGAGGTGCAGACTTATGGATCTGTGCTGCTCGGCCTGTTCCTCCTCTGGTCCGCTGGGGGGCGCCAGACATCACTGACCATCTGGATAGCTGGCAGGAAGTTGTCTGGACGGGGCTGGTAGCAAGATGGCTGCCGGTTCGTGGTGCGAGCAGCCTCCCCTCTTCCTCCTGGGCTTTTTTCAGCACCTCTCATTGCCCCAATCACGTTTCATCCCCTCTGGTTCACTTTCATTCTGTCAGGGAACTGTGTCCACGACAGCCCTGTTTCAAGCTCTGCTGTGCAGATAGTCACCGTTCCCTCTCTGCAGCGGCAGGTAGCAGGGTCAGAAGCGCAGGGGCTTATCTGTTTGTCCCGTCCCATGCCTTCCAGTCACTGTGGCTGTTTCGGGGATCCCCGCCTGCGTAGAGTGTAGGGTCCTGGGGGGCTCGCTCCACGCCTGCCTGGTCGCTGTGTGGAGTTTGTAGCTTACGGCTTCTGGTTGATCACCACAGCTCCAAGACCTGGCTCCACAGCCGGACTCCTTGGCACGGCGGCAGACTTCCTTGGTCGGCCTGCTCCGCTTTCTGTGCTTTTTTAAAGTTGAGGTTCGAATATCACTTTTTTCGTTGTTATTTCCTTTGGTTAAAAGGCTCTTTTTATGGTATATTTTGTTCGAAATCACAACGCCTGGGAAAGGTTGTTTCACTCAGGCGCCATCTTGGATTTCTCCCCTATTTTTCCAAATCCTATTTTTTTAAATCATTAAAATTTCCTAGGAAATGGTTTTGATGAATGGATGAGAATTTAATAGTTAACATAAAGGATACCTTAAACTGGAAGAAACCTCATAAATATAACAAAAAGTATTACATATAATCACATAACTGAATACAATGTACACACATAAATTTTACAACTAAGTGAGTAAAGAGAACCATACCTGAGATGAAGAACATATTTTGAAAGATATCCATATGTAAACAATGCATGGATATATATTGAAATGCTACTCAGCACTGATACAGGCAACAACTTAGATGAATGTCAAAGACATTCTGTTGAGTAAAAGAAGCTAGTCTCAAGCAATTGTGTATGTATGAATCTATTTATATGGCATTCTGAAGAACATAAAACTTTAGGGGTAGAAAATAAATCAGTGGTTCTTAGGAGTTAGAAATGAAGGGAGGGTAACAACGAAATATTTGCAGATGTTCTGAATCCTAGTTAAAATGACATTTATATAGAACTACAGAGTAGTATCTTTTCATCCACAGTTTTATTTTTCACATTTTCAGTTATCTGTAGTCAACCATGGTCTGAAAACATTAAATGGAATGTTCTCCAGAAATAAAAATTTATAAGTTTTAAATAACTTTTTATAGTATATTGTTAAAATTGTTCTTTTTTGTTATTAATCTGTGCCTAATTTATAAAGTAAACTATGATATTCATGTATGTATAGGGAAAAAACAGCATTTACCAGGTGTGGTACTATCTGTGGTTTCTCAAAATATCTTACAATAGACTGCTTCCTTTTTAATTCTACACATTTACACATGTACAAAATTAACTAGGAAGTGTGAATTAGAATGACAATTTTCATAAAGAAAATTAAAATGAATACAGCATTAAAAAATAATTTTTGTATTAGTTTAAGAAAGAGAAAAAAATCAGAGATGAGCCAGAGGTTTAACCTCAGGCAGGCAGATAAGTATTTCTTGTAACAGTAATACAAAAAATAGTGAAATCAGAGAAAGGATTTCATTGAATGTAAGAAAAATGATGATTTGGCTTTAACATTTTTGCCTACCAGAAAATGTACTGGAGATAATCACCAATCAGTTAGAAATATAGATCTGGACCAGAAGCTCTGCAATTACTAGAAGAGGGAATAGGACCAATTCTCCAAAAAACTTCCTCAATAAGACCACGAAATCTCAAGAAATTAAAATGAGAATTTATAAATGTGATGGCATTATGTTGAAAAGGTTCTGTGCAGCAAAGAAATTAAAGAAGAGTCTAAAAAGAGCCTACAGGATAGAAGAAGATCTTGTGAGCTATTCCTCTGATAGAGGACTAATATCTAGAGATTTTTGTAAAGAGCTTAAAAACTTAATGCTAAACAAAGAAATAATCCAATAAAAAATAGGCAATTGAACTAAATAGACACCTCACAGAAAAGGAAATACAAATGGCCAATAAATATATGAAAAAAATGTTCAACATCATTAGCAATCAGGGAAATGCAAATCAAAGCTACACTTAAATTTCATCTAACTCCAGTTAAAATGGAATTCATCAAGAACACAAACAATAATAAAAGCTGGCAAGGATTTGGGGAAATAAGAACCCTTAAACTGTGCAGCAAAGGAAACTATCAAGAACCTCAACAGAGAACCTACAGAGTGGGAGAAGATTTTTGCCAGTTACTCTACAGATAGGGGTCTAATATCTAGGATATACAAAGAACTCAAGAAAATCACAGCCAAGAAAACAAATAACCCAATCAAAAAATGGGCAAAGGATCTAAATAGACACTTCACATAAGACATACAAATGGCCAATAAATGTATGAGGAAATGTTCCACATCATTAGCAATCAGAGAGATGCAAATCAAAACTACCTTGAGATTTCACCTAACTCCAATCAGAATGGCAATCATAAAAAACACAAACAACAACAACTGCTGGCGAGGATGTGGAGAAGTAGGAACATTAATACATTGTTGGTGGGACTGCAAACTAGTGTAACCACTGTGGAAAACAGTATGGAGGATCCTCAGACAAATGGGAATGAACCTACCATATGATCCAGCAATACCACTTCTGGGTATCTACCCAAAAGAATGGAAACCAAACTACCAGACCGACGCATGTGTATCTATGTTTATAGCTGCACAATTCACAATAGCCAAACTATGGAAGCAGCCAAGATGTCCATCCACAGATGAATGGATTACAAAACTATGGGACATGTACACAATGGAATTTTACTCAGCCATAAAGAAGAATAAAATCATGTTCTTTGCAGGGAAATGGATGCAACTGGAAAATATTATGTTAAGTGAGATCAGCCAGTCACAAAGAGTAAAGAAGCATATGTTCTCCCTAATATGTGGATGTTAGGGAGAAGATGGGACATAAGAGGGTCCCCAGATGAAAAAGTAGAGACCCTCGATAAACAAAGAAGTTGATTTAACCGAACGGGATAGACAGAAGGTGGGGGGGGACACCCGAATGTGCATCAAGGTTACTCACTAAACCGAACTGAGATGGAGGAAGGGCGAGGGAGTGGGTTGGGAATCTAGGGAAGGGGTCAAATGAGAAATGTGGGCACATATGTCGTTATTAATTTGTACCTAACATAGATGTATGCTTACAACGCACAAAAAAAAAAAAAAAAAAAAAACCACTGTTGGTGTGACAGCAAACTAGTATAGCCACTATGGAGATCAATGTGATTTCTCAGAAGATCAATGTGATTTCTCAGAAGATTGGGAATGGGACCACCATATGACCCAGATACAGCACTACTGGGTATCTTTCCAAAGAATTTTAATCAGAATGTTATAGCAATATATGCATGTCTTTGTTTATAGCAACACAATTCACAATAGCCAAATTATGAAAGCAGCTTCAGTATCCATAGACATACAAATGGGTCACAAAACTGGGGTATTTTACTCAGTCACAAATAACAAAAGTATGCTATTTGCAGGAAAATGGATGAAAATTTAGAATATTTTGCTAAGTGAGATTCGCCAATCTCAGAAAACAACTGTATATTTTCTTTCAAATGTGGAAGCTAAAGAGAAATTGGGTAACAAAAGAGATGGAGGGGGTTTAGGGGAGGGAGGAGGGGGGATAGAGATGTAGTGAAAGTAACAACTTAAATTATGTTATGCATGTATATGAAATTATCAATACCAATCTCAATGACATGTATGAGGAAGGGTGATGGGGTCTGGAAGGCCACTTACCGAGTGTTGTGTGCATGTATATTCCTATCACTCAATACCTCAGAGTGATGTATAATTACAATGCACCAGTAAGTGTATTTAAAAAAGAAACATTGATCTGGAACCTAAAAGAGCATGTAAAAAAGAAAAATCAAATTTAAAACATAGATTCTAAGTCTATCTGCTTATAAGTCCTAATTGCAAATATAGTCTTGGAAAAGGCTCTCACCAGAACATGATGGAGAAATCTTAGAGGTGAATTTTATAGGCTGCTAAGGAATCCTACTCTAGAAACAATAGCCAAGCTCAGGCTCCACTCAAATATCTTACAATATCCATTGGGCATTAAGTATTAGCTTAATATCTTGATATGTTTTACAACCAGAATATACTCATCTCAGTTTGTATAGGAATTTGAGTATTTATCCAATATGTATACACAGCACACCAACATACAAGACAGTCCTAGATGATACAATGTTACTATTTATTCCTGGGCAACAACTCTAGGTTTTTATTAAACTCCAAGCATCTGAATGGAACAAATTATCCAGGTTTTCAAGTCGCTTGCTCATTCTTGCAGTGAATAGTGGTGATAAATTAAAGTACCAAGTGTGGATATGAAGGATGTGGAGTGAATGTCTCCTAGGTTAGATTTTAGACAGATGAAACTGTAGACTCCTTTACTATAATATTTTTCTCAGAAAATGTCCTAGACTTCACTAATGTTTCATTACTCTTATTATAATAATCTGTAAAAGCCCTTCTATTCTCATAATATGATTCTTTACCAGAAGCCTGTATCTTATTTTGCTATTTCTCCACGGTGGCAGTACATTATAATGAGTCACATAGACTAGGAAGTCAGGTTGAACTGCCCACCCAGACCCAAGCAACTTCCAGGAATGGGTATATGTCATAAACCATCCAAGCATTTTTAAAAGGGTTCATTTTTCATACCAGTGCCTTTTTGTGCAGGAATCCTAAGAATCAATGGAGGAAAGCCCTTTTTGGAGGGTTAGGAATTGTAATTAAAATTGCAGAAATTCTCTGTGGAAGATAACTTTAAGACAAAGTAAGCTACAGAAACAGTTGTAGGCATAACTTTTCATTCCTGTTTACAAAAACACAATAAACTTTATGAAATAGAGCTTTGGTTAAGTACAAGTGTTCAAAAGTAGAAAGAAAACCAACTGGTCGGATTTTTTAAGTAGCATTCTCTAAAATATTTGTAGGATGACAGAAATGAGATGTACAGAATCCCACAGCAATTTTCCCTTCCCTTTTTGAAAACAAACTTACTGGATTCTGTGGATTGGTTTACTCAACCTGCATTTCACCTTTTTTCTAACTGTGGAGTACAGAAATCAAAACTGAACAAAAAAGAACACATTTTCCAGATTCCTTTGAAGCAAGACTTCTGGAAGTAAATTAGATCTGCCAATCATATACATTAGACATGAAATTTGGAAAGCAATAATGAGGCAGAAGCCATCTTCCTGTCACATTGTGACTTGCTCTGTTTAGAAGTCTGTGGGAAAACAAAATTTTCTATGCAACAATTGAACACATCCTTTCCTAGCTCCACACTGACCAATATGTAGTCACTAGCCTCCTGTGACTGCTGAGCTTGTGAAAGGTGCCTGGGCTAAATAGAGATACTCTACAATCATACAATATACAGTGGATTTTGAAACTTTAGTGATCCACCTCACCCAACCTCCAAAAGGTAAGTAAAAATAAAGTAGGAATTATACATCGAAATGTTTCTAGTTTTGCTAAATAAAGCATGTCACTAAACTTAACTTTGCCAGTTTCATTTTACTTTTTTAATGAAGCTACTAGAAAATTTTAATTTGCAAATGTGCCCCACCTTGTGTTCCTATGAGACAGCACTGCTTCAGCTTCGAGGTATAAAGAGAACAGGTGAAGAAGTTGTGAGGGTTCTGCATCCATCTTCTTCGTCTCTGCAGGACTTCCATTGATACTGATAAACTAGCTCCTAGGTGGTCCAGAGGCTGTGAGTGGAGGTTCCTGTCTCTAGTTAAGCTTCTGTGGCAACTTTAGAAGTCATTACTCTCCTGGTGGGGAATGGTGCTATCATTCCTATGGATCCTACTTGGAGGCCTCTCCTTTAGTATTCTCACTTTGTAAATATCCACTTTCATGTATATTTATTCTTTACTATTTAAATTTTTTAATGTGTTTCTGTTCCTTGCATTGAATTTTAACTGATGAGAAGAAAAACATCTTAAGTAGTGGATGCAATTTTTGGAATGGGATACCTTTTGTTTAGTGTTTTGCTGTAAAAAAAAAAAAAGGTAGATAAGGGAAAAATCTATTCTAATGACAACTGTTCTGAAGCTCTGAGAATGTCCCCCACATGTGATATGAGAGGTGTGTGTTCATTCTTCTTGCCTAAATATCACACTTATAACATGAACATTTCAAAGACCCAATCCTGAAATTCCAGCAAGTGATTTAAAAAGAAAGAATACCCCTGCAGCTGCAGGTAACATGATTTTTTAAGGCAGAAGTTTAAAGAGAAGATTGCAATAAAGGAAGAAGAAATGAGATGGCTTCAATCTGAGATGAACCATTCCCTGGTCAAATCTGATTTCCATGATAAGGGCCTACAAAATTACTTGCCATTTTTCTCATTTCCAGCATAACTTCAGGGCATCAAAATAATGGCCTCCCTCCCTGAGTTCCTATGTTTCCCTTGTAAAAGTGATTCGTGAATCTGCCTGGTTATCATTGGGATCATTCTATTTTTATATAGAGGTTGCTGCCGATTTCCCATATGGGCTTTTCCATGTAGACTTCTGGGCAGTCAGGAAGGATATCACTGCATCAGAAAATTGCTGCCCTGGCGGGTGTAGCTCTCCAGGCTGCTCTGCAGTCATAGGAAATGAATGTGTCATCCCCAACCATCCACCGTTTCAGATGTAAATTAATAAAGCCCAACCTCTAGCTGTCACACTGGGAAAGTACATGATTGCTTAAAGCTAAAGCCAGTACAATAATCATTTGTGTGCGTGCGGGCACACAACACACACACACTGCATTTCCTTAAGGCAAGTTAATTTTTTACCTATCATGTCATATGTTTGACAGTGCACAAATAGTATTTGGGAGAAAATGGTTAGGAATTGCTGAATAAGTTTTTTATGGTTTGTTTGTTTGTGCTTCTATCCAACTTAGCTACTTACATTGCTTGGCATGGTTTCAAGTGCAGTAATGTTAGTATAACAGCTAACAGATTGCATAAACACAGACAAAAAGTAAAAAGCTGTGATTTATTTGAAAATAATGGGGTTGCATGCTGCACTATGACATTTTGGCCTGGGCTCAGTTATTATTTTTTTTTTTTTAGGCTTGGAAACTCTCAAGTAATCTGATAGATATAAAAATGTATGCATTTTGCACTTGATGTTTTAGAGAGATCCAATCACACACCAGAAATAAAGGCATAGATTTGTTTATAGTATGGAAAGAAGGGGGAACGAGGATGGACAATGGAGGAAGATAGAAATGACAAAATGTACAAAAATGATGGTAAGATAAGAAGAAAGATGTAGTAGAGGAAACAAGAAAGAAAGCAGGAAAGGGAGAAGGGAAAAATGCAATGGGGAGTGAAGAGAGACTGACGGTAAATTTGCAAAGTAATTTGTTTCTAATTTAGAATTCACGCTGTATGTTCTTTTTCTCTGTGGACTCATATGGACCAGCACAAATATAAATCCCAACTTTGAAGTCTACCATAACTGTATGAGGCACAGACTATTTACAAGGAAGCATGGCAGAATGGGATTCATTCCCACCCCACCTGCTCCACATACCTTAGCCTGCACTGGACCTACAGTGGAAGAAGGAAACTCAAGAAATTTAGGAAGAAGAAGCAGTATTCTATGGTCCACTACCAAGGAGTGGGGACTAAACTTGAGAGGAGAAGAGAATGCAATAAAAATCTTAACCTTTTCAAAATTCAAATAAAAGTACCCAGTTCAAATACTTCTTCCTGTTTTTCTACTTCACAGTGCTTAAATACCTTCAGGTTACAATGACAAATAAGTTAGATATCATACTATAACCTTACTACATTTCTGCCTTTGTCTATTCTAATTCCATGCCACATAGTTATAATTCCTTCCTGGAAAACAATAACCTCTATTTCTTTGTTGTCTTCTTAATCATCACAATTGCCTCAAATGAAAAAAACAAAACAAAACAAAAATGCCTAGGGTAAATATACCAGTCTTTTCTCCAGAAGCACTGAGCAATACCAGAAAAAAAAAAAAACATACTGTCTAATTTTCTTTTGAATTTATGATAAGCTTCAAGAGCATATTATCAATATCATAGATGTAAACATCCCAGAAATATCTATTTTATTACTTCATCTCTTTCCTAAAATTTCTCACAACCCTTCTATAAGCCTCATACTCAATTGACAACAGCATATCATAACAGCATATCATGTTCAAGAAGATACAAATGTTCCTCACAGGAATTCCTTTACCTTCCCACCACTGTACCAAATACCCACCTGCAACTCCCACCACCTTCCCTTTCTCTCTGTACCTGTGGAAACCAATATCTCAAGCTGACCTCTGCCATGCATCTACTTTCATCTCTCCTGTATCCTTAATCTCATTAATACCCATCACTCCCACTAGCATGGGAACATGTTCTAGTGGCTTTCCCAAATTTTTATTTTATTCTATTTTATTTTATTTATTTATTTATTTATTTATTTATTTATTTATTGCGGTACTGGGGATTGAAGTCAGGGGCATTCTACCTCCGAGCTACACCCCCAGCCCTACTTTTTATTCTTTATTTTGAAACTAAGTCTCACTAAGCTGTGGAGTGCCTCACTAGGTAGCTGAGGCTGGCTGCAAACCCGGATCCTCCGGTCTCTCAGCCTCCCGAATGCTGGGATTACAAGCGTGAGCCACCATGCCCGGCTGCTTTCCCAAATTTTTAACAAAACAAATTTTAAAATTTCATTTGGCTCCATATGTTCTTCCTTATATCTGCTTCCCTTCTTGGAAAATTTTTGAAAAAATTCATTGACTGGCCATTCCTTGTGGATTTCTCATCTACCACGTCAACCTTACCTCTGTAATAACTATAACAAAAATGTTCCTGCCCAAACTACCTCTATCTTATTATGTGTATGCTCTTTCAATATCTTTTCACCCTCTTAATAGCATTCTAATATTCATTAATTTTAAATAATATCCCCTTTTTTAGTTTCCATTACACTTTAATTTTAGAGTACTTCATTTCAGTATTTATTTATTTATTTGTCTTCTGCTCTGTTCCTCTGACTAAGGCCAAGCTTTGGTGAACACTAACATTTAGAGATTAGGTAGATTTGGTAATGACTTCCATTGCCATGGGTTTAAATATCACGGATGGAAGGAGTTCTGAATAGAACTACATATTAAAAGTACTCAGGGAGCCAGGCGTGGTGGCGCACGCTTGTAATCCCAGCATCTGGGAGGTGGAGACCAGAGGATCCGGGTTCGGGGCCAGCCTCAGCTACCTAGTGAGGCACTCCGCAACTTAGTGAGACCTGGTTTCAAAATAAAGAATGAAAAAAAAAATAGGACTGGGGATGTAGCTTGGAGGTAGAATGCCCCTGAGTTCAATCCCCAGTACCGCAAAAAAAAAAAAAAAAAAAAAAGTACTCAGGACTTCAGACAATACCAACAGCTAAGTTTATTTTCTCTATTACATAGCAATCACATTAAAAGACTGGGGATGGGTTGCACCTGTGGAAACATTTGTATGTCATTATGAGGCAGTCATGGAAAAGGATGTTGCTTTGTCATTTTTTTTTTGTAAGTATTGTCTTTTCCTTTGTTACTTCTAACATGTAGTCAAGGTTCAGAAACAATGATCTGTATTATAGGGTAGCTATCTTATCTGTGTCCCTGTGGTAGTTAGCTTTTCATCACTGTGACCAAAATACCTAACAAGAGCAATTTAAAAGAGGAAAGATTTATTTTGGATCACAGTTTCAGAGGTTCAGTCCATGGTGGGCAGGACCCAAGGCAGAATCAGCATAGTCACAGAGCATGATGAAGGAAACCTACTCAGCTCCTGGCAGCCAGGAAGCAGAGAGAAAGAGAAAGAGATCAGGGATAAATTTAGTCCAAGGCCATGCTCTCCCCACCATGACCTATTTTCTATAGCCACACCATATCTGCCTACATTTACTTCTAAGCAGTTCAGATTATTAAGTCATCGAATTGATTAACCACTGATGAGTTTTGAGCTCTCATTATTCATTTATTTCACCACAGAACATTGATACATTATTAACACATTAGCTTTTCTGGGGAACATTGCATATCCAAACTGTAACAGTGCCCAGATCAAAACACCAACTATTTCCTTTCATTCACACTCTATATCCACTGTATCTATAGCTATTGCATTTAATTCTTCCACAAACATGCATCTCAGATATGTCTTTAGTATTTCCTCTTCTACTAGGACTCCTGGAAAAGGACCAACATTTTTGGTTTCAGCTAATATGACAGCCTACTTTCTGCTTCTGACTCCTTGTTTCTTCTCCTTAAATTTAATAGACTTTCTTCTTAAAATTTGGACCAGGTCTGTTAATCTCTTTCTTAGGAACTTGGAGTGAATTTTTTCAAAATTGGCAATGATCTATAAACTATATATATTTCCATGACCTGTGAGTCTTTTCCCATGTCCCTAAATTCATCTCAGCCCACTCTATGCTCAGCTTATATTTCAGCTATTTGAACATGTAAAATAATTCCCAATATTTACAATAGAGAGGGTAAGTGATAACTCAATGACTTTGAAAATGTAAGAAAGGATATCCTTATAATATATAGGAAAGAATTGGACCTGGATAAAAGAGAGAACCTCTGATGTAACATGAAGGATTTTCAAAAGGTATATATAACCACAGCTAGTGGTATAGTTATTGTAGTCACCAAAATAATGGCATCTATTAATTTTTATGTGTCATGAGAAGCAGGATTATTGGGTGACACTAATAGGGAAGTTGAGGGTCTTAGTGATAAGAAAAAAATCTCCATAAATTATTTCAAATAATCATTAGTAAATATGAAAGATTGAGCTATGGAGAAAAATGCATTAGACATTACTGGAAGTGTTGCAAATCAGGTTGAAGTTGATAATTATGATTTATAATGAAACTACCCATCCATTTCTCATGATTTTCTATAGCTGTGGTCAGCTTCTTGGGGACAAATATTCAGATATTAAGGTCCATCAAGTCTTTTGATAGCTATGAAAGGCGTCTATAGAGTTTCTGAGCACAATCTGACTCTCTCCAAGGTAGTTCTTTCCTTATCCAGGAGATATGAACCCTCTCTGTTTGGTGCCTTTAAAGCTCTTGTAGTGTAACATAAAGACTCAAAACAGAAATCTGCCCAAAGTATTTCTCCTCTGAAACCTCCCTTTCATTTTTTATTAAAGTGGAGTCACTATTCCTTTGGCAGGTGAAATAAATATTCTCCAAAGCATCTAAAGGTGTATTTCAGAGTCTTGCCTGCACATTGGAATCTTGTGAGAGTTTTTGAAAATAATAATGCCTTGGTTCTACATTCAATAATTTAATGCCACTAATCTGTTGTGGGAGCTGGTCCTAGGCCATTTTCTAAGTGCCCCAGGGAAGTCTACTGTGTGACCAATTATGAGGATCATTGATCCAAACAATATATGCCCAACAGAGGACATCTATCATTCATTCTTTTGAGAAATACTTTGAGATTTGCATGCTGACATATCCTACCTCTGAAGTTTACTATCTGAAGGGAACAAAGCAGATACTCAGAAAGCTGATGAAAATGAACTTAAATCAAGCTCTATTATAGGCCAGTTCTACTGATTCCATATAAAAATATAGTGCATTTAAGATGAGTTCACAATTTAATGGAAAAGTAACTTGTATTTCTCAAAACCAACTATATGTGTAATGAAAAGCCAATTATATTATGAAGACCTTTTGTGAAGTGGGAAGGGAATAGAATGTATTGAAGTACAATTAAGTACTAAACCTATGTGAAAATAAAAAGGTCATTTAATCCAAACATTTAATTGCTTCATGTATTTTTTTTCTGAAGTTGTATCAACATAATGAACACTACAAATGAAATAGAGGAAACTCCTCTGCAACTGATCTGAAAATAAATTAACCATTTGAGAGCTGGAAATCTAATCTGTATTTATCCCTGCTAGCTGTAAGAGGTAATTTTTATGAACTAGCTACAAAATTGAAGACAATGGTCATAAATATATTCCATGTCAATGTTGTTCCCTCAAGCCTTGTCCTAGTTGATAATCATAAACTCAGACTGCTGTAGTCCTAGACACATGATATTGCCAACTCAAGTGCTACTGGATTTTTCCACCTCTTAGCAGCAGCCTTCTTTTTATATTTCCAGGCTCTTTCTCTACTCTGACAGTCAACAAATGTCCCAATGAACAGAGAAGCCTGCAGAATGCAGCAACACCTCTCTATAGACTTTTCTTCTCAGATTCTTGGTCCCTGGATGCCATCTTAACAATCCTTTGATACTTTAAAACAGATGGATTTTGGATTTTTATCTGACTTTCTAGTTGTACTTTATGGATCACCGTCAGAGCTCGCAGAGGAAATCCTCTATAAAACTAAAAGTATAATTTGAGAAAAAGACAGGCATCAAAATTTATTTGGGGGCTGTAAAATTCAGGAACTGTTTTCCATAAATTTATTAATTATATGCTGTTTTACTGTTTCTCTCTCCTTATCAAATGAATTTCCCAAGCTAATCGCAAGGAAGATGCATATAAGCATGAGAAACAGTAATAAACAAAATCTCAAAAATCTACAACTTCTTAAAAATCAAGAAGTGGAATAAAAGGTTTTCACTATCATAATTACAAAATAGTAAAATAATCTACTTTATGTATTTTCATTATAGTTAAGTATGTTAATATTGTAGCTCAATATTGGCCCATTATTTATTTTCTCCAAGTTGAGAGTTGTCACTACCCAAGTCAAACTTGGAGGTAATTACTCTGTGTTTATTAAAGTGAATCTACTAAAGGCATTTTTCTAATGAATTTAAGGGAGGAAATATATGAAACAACATATCACATTTAAATATTGGAGAAAAACGTATACTTGTTCTTAATTATGTGCCTATTGATTATTACTCTATACTTGACCAAGATCACTGTCAATTGATCTGTTTTGTTATTTTAACTAGTTTTTATTAATAAATTATCTACATATTTATTTCACCAAAATTTTTTCAAAGCCAACTCGGAAACTAAGAGGAAATTATCAAACTTTGCACATACAAAATAGCCTGTGCCTTGAGTCTGTTCATTTGTTTGGAGCAAAAGAACAATGAAATCAGTTGGTAACATTTTATTTTATCTTCAGATAATTTTAGTTTTATGTGGACATAACTTTTCTTTTATTGGTTCATTGTAATCATACATCTTTGTGAAGTAGAAGCTGGTAGAGGCATACATGCAAACATCTCTCATTTAACCCTTCCCTAATTCCTGCCCCATTCACTCCCCTCTCCCTCCTTTTCATGTTTCGTTTAGTGATTGACTTTGATATGTTTGTGAATGTACATCATGTGCACTAGGGTGTTTCCCTCTTCCCATCTTCCCACCAAATTCAGTTAAGTCATGCTTTTTTTTTTTTTTTTTTTTTAAAGAATTACATTCTCATCCAGTACCCACAGTCACTTCTAGAGCAAGCTCATCCTCTTAAATGTTAAAATGGCTTCCTCCCTGCCTGTTTGTGGCAGAGGTCTCCAAACTGTCAAATTCTAAAGCAGTGTGCAAAAAAATCTATGGAGGATTTGCAGAAGAAATAGCAAAAACTGGTTTACACCGCTCAGCTCATTACACACACAGGGCATGCAAGATTGATAAGGAGAAACTATTGAATTGATGGGAAATATTTCTTTTTTTTTTTTTTTAATTTTTTAGCATGGAATTTTATACATTTTTTGGGTACAACCGGGTTAATTACACATTTTTGTTGGGTACAAACTAGTACAGGTAAAGACATCCATGCACATATTTCTCATTAACCCTTCCCCAATTCCCACCCACCCTCCCCCTATCTCCTGGTCAGTTTAGTGATTGACTTTGATGTGATCT
>PVLC010035192.1:0-13321 GCA_004027655.1 Graphiurus murinus | reverse complement strand
TTGTCTTATTATGAGTATATGTATGTATATGCATAAATACATATATATGTATTTCCCCGGAGGTAAATACATATTGCAATATAACCTGGAAACCATCTACTATTGGTATCTTGATATCTACAGGCATGTGCATTCCAAGTACCAAACAACTACCACAAAATTAACTTCTGTGAAAGGACTTTCAAAAGTTAGAAATTTCTAATACTTCACAGTTATATTTTAATCATATTTTAAAAAAATGATGTAATGCAGTTAATTTCATGTATCTAAAACCCTCAAAAATTATCATTCTAATGAGCTAAGTTTATAGCCTTAAAAAGCAAATTATTTTTATTTTTGTCATCTAGAATAGAACCCTTTAGAGCTTTGTCTTGCCTTTTCAACCCAAGTTTGTAAAAGATAATTATCCCTATGCTGACAGAAGTTTTTTGTGAGCAAGTTGCCCTCTGGGTCCACTGAACTAGTCATGGGTATTTGCCTTCATTCTAAATGATTCCAGAAACCCATGCTTTACTAGTGATGGTACTTGATTTTTTGCATTTTTCTGACTTGTCTCTCACTATCAGATTGTCAACTGTTTTGTGGAGGATTCATACATAAAATAAGGGAAAGGAGTAAGAGTAAATTATTTCTAAGACCCATTATTCGTTGTAATTCTTTCTGATGTCATTTAACTTCCTAAATCAATACGAATGTTTTCAGCCGCAAGTAACAGGACCTGACTAAAGGCAACTTAAACAACAATGACACTTATTATCTCACCAATTCAGAGACCAGGTAATCTCTAGGGCTGATAAATTCACTGAGTCAGCAAAGTCAGAGCTCCAGTTTGATTTCTCTGCAATTCTTTTGACTTTCCCCTTTTACACTTCTAAGGGAGTCCTACCAGATACTTTATTACAGGCAAATAACATCATGCACAGGTTTAATTTTCAGTTTTCCTGTCTTCTGGGTCCTCTTACAAAAGCAAGACAACTCTTCCAAAGAGCCCCTCCTGACGAGATACCCACTTCTGTCACAGTCCGTAACTCTGGCCCAAGACTAAGCTGCAAGCCACCACGACAGACGGGGACAATCGATACTTATACCTGGGAAGAGTTAGCAAAGTAAGAGTGAAAACACTGAAGTTTAGTTAACAAAGAAGGAGGAGGGGAGTGGCTACCAAATGGTTACTAATTCTTTTTTTTTTTTTTTTCTTAGTACCAAGGATTGAATCCAGGGGCATTCTACCTCTGAGATATACCCCCAGCCTATTTTTTTTTAATTCTTTATTTTGAAATAGGGTCTCACCAAGTTGCAGAGGGCCTCACAAAGCATGCACCACCATGCCTGGCACTAATTATAATTTGTAATGATTACTAATTCTCATTTTCTGCTTCTACTCTGATATGGACACAAAACTAAAAATTAAAGACTATTGAATTCATAGATAAATTCAGTTTAAATGCACAGGGTCCGCATTTCTCCATGAGTAAAATATGTATCACTGCATTCATTTTATGACAATTTTTGAAGACTTGGAAAATTCTTTGGCCTAATACCTTGAATCAAGTCAAACCACAAATAGCTAAACATGTATTCGTTCCAAAGTGATGACTAAGCTAGGCATGGTGGCTCATGCTTATAATTCCAGTACTTGGGAGGCTGAGACAGGAGGATAACAGGTTCATAGTCAGCCTCAGCTATTTAGTGAGGCCCTATTTCAAAATAAAGAATAAAATAGAGCTAGAGGTATAGCTTGGACCTGCAAAGAAACCATGTGGCAATTACAAGTCATCAAATATAAATAGCTATTATAAAGTGTTTAAAGAAATAAAAGATGAAATCATTAAAATGAGCATGTAACAATATGGAGATTCTCAAGATAGGGAAGGATTTCTTTGAAAAGACAGAAAAAGTACTGACCATAATAAATTGATAAATTTAACTACAATATCATTTAAATTTTTTATTCATCCAGAGACACCAAATAAAAAGTAAATTTCAAATAGAAGATATTGCAACATATATAACAGGCAATAAACTTACAGTATAAAGAACCTTTGCAAATCAATCGAGAAAAGACAGAAAGCCCAGTAGAAAAAAAAAAAAGGAGCAAAAGACAAAACCATGCATTTTATAAAAGAGGAAATAGAAATGGGTATACATAAGTAGGAAGATATACACCCTCAATCAGAAAAAAACTAAATTAAAATATAATTTTATGAACAGAAAATTTATGCATCTTAAAGAAAAAATAGTAGGAAAATTTGACATAAATTATTTTTTCTCCCAAAAAAGACTAACATTTACTTGCAAAAAGTGGTTGAAGAGCCAGGTGTGGTGGTGCATGCTCGTAATCCCAGAACTTGGGAGGCTGAGACAGGAGGATCACAGGGTCACAGCCAGTCTCAGCTACTTAGTGAGGCCCTCTGCAACTTAGTGAAATCCTCTTTAAAAATAGGGCTGGGGTGTGGCTGGAAGGTAGAATTACCCTGGGTTCAATCCCCAGTACTGCAAAACAAAATAAAACAAAACAAAAAAGATGGTAATCAAAATTTCTAGCCCATCCATTGCCTTCTGAATAGCCAAAGACCCCTAAAGGGGAAGTAGCCCCAAATTCCTTACTTATCTTTCTGGGCTTTCATCTTCTCCCAGATCTTAGTTTCATAATTAATCATAATTCCTGTTAGCTTTGAGATGTCTTTATAAATACATGGAAAATTGGGCAGCTAATTTAATATTCCTCAGTGGGAGAGCTTTTTCAATGAAACAGACCTACCTTTACTGAGACTACAAATCAAAAGAAACACTTTTCCAAATTCCATTTCCCTGGCCTTTGTCATACAAATAGCAGTTGCCCTCAAAGTATATTTCCTAGGTTAGGAACAAGCTCAGTGGTAGAGTATTTGCTTAGATTCAATCTCCAGTACTATATTAAAAAAAAATCCTTTTCAACTACCCTATAAACTTTCCAGTAAAATATCTCCACATTCCTCTGAAAACAGGTCTATTTTCCCTACTTCCAGTCTCTAATTTTCCATTACCAACAGTCTGCTTATGTGAATGAGCTAGCCTATGTCCTTTAACTCCCTCTCAACCATTACTCTCATCCTCATAAAAGAACAGGAACTGGAAACAGATTTTCTGCCTAGTAGGATTATGAGTAGTTTTTCTTTATTTTTATCTGTATTGTCTAAAGTCTCTGTAACAAACATGATTTTGTAAACTTATGTTTAACATTGAAATGTCTCTTAACAGATGTAAGACCATGCGCTATTATTTCATACCTATGTATAATTTGATGTTTATCTCTCCTAAATCCAGTCAGCCTGGGCCATTTGCGCAGGTGATTTTCCTGTTTCCTTAGGACTTTAAAATTATTCTACAGCTGCTGTCTTGTAGAAATAAACTCCCACACAGATGTCCTTGCTTAAACAACAGACTCAATGCTGTTTCCAGGCTTCCCTTTTAGTGTTCACTTTTCCTTACTTGACACTCACATATGATAAATTAAGAGGTTTCCTTTTCCCTCTTTTTCCTTACTCAGTAGTGTAGTGAGGATAATATTTTTTTTATATATTTTCAGATGCATTTTCATATCCTGTAAATCATGGTTCTCTATAACTCACTGCCCCCTCCTTGCCAGAGAAAGAACTGACACCAGGCTGAACAATAGTCAGAGCTTAACATTGACTGTCGAATTCAATATTTTTTTAAATCTCTAAAAAGCAAGTAGTCTTGAAAGCCAGCCTTAATTGAAAGAGAAGCATTTTGTAAATTCTCAAAACTATAATTAACATATCAAGACTTCCGGGAAGATGGCGACTGAGGGAAGTTACACATCTCAGTCCTGCTGACACTCAAAACCAAATTGCCATGAAGACAGCATCTTTACAAGAGAAAAAAAAAAAAAACAGCAGCAAAATTTGAACAGAGTATCAAAAAATTGAAAGGCGGCAGAAACAAAGCCAAAAGACAACATGCCTCCCTGGGGAAGCGCTGTGGCTGCGAGGCGGCAGCAGCTCCGTCTTGCCTAACCGTGCCAGGACTAATAGCACCGCAACCTCCAGAGATCCCCAGCTGCAGAAGCCAATGGCCTCTGCAGAAAAGCAGCAAAAAAATCAACAAAAAACAAAAGTTGAAAAGTGACAGAATCAGAACTAAAAAAAAAGAGAGAGAGCAGAGGACTGTAGAAGCTCTCCACACCTCCCACCTGGGGAATGGAACCCAGCGGCACCTGTGCCACCTTATCCAGTCAGCACCAGGGCTGGCAGCTGCTGGCACCGTGGCTTCCAGAGACCTCTAGGAAGAAACTGTGAATTGTCATGAGACTGGTGACTACAGACCATTGGTGAAAGTGGTCAGAATTTCACTTCACACTCAGCTGGATCCGAACACCACAGCTACATTGAACCTATCGCTTCTGGCAGCAATCCAGAGCAGTGAACATCACCCATCAGAACTGTAAGTTAACCAGCTGTTCCAGCAGAAAACAGCCTTTCCCAAACGCAGGGATTTGTGTTGCAAGAAAATAGACTTGCGGGGGCCTGAGACTCTGAAAATCACCCCTGCAGAGGTGAGGGTGGCAACTACTATTGGATACAGAAGAAACATGATTTAGTAGACAGCCCCTAGAGGCAGGCTGGAGGGAACTGCAGTCAGCAGTTTAAGGAGCCCTGGTAGGGTCCCTAGGATTCACCGTGGGACATTTTTCCCTGGTGACTGAGGAAGATAGCTCAGCCTACCGAGTTGCAGGCTCTGAAAGCAGTAAACTTGTGCCTGGTCATGTTTGGACACTACAAGCACCAGAGGCCTGCAAGGGCCCTGGGAGTGTGGTACCCAAGGACAGGGGTGGTGTCCCTGGGGCTAAGGAACAGAGTCACCCAAGCCCCCAGCCTGGAACTGTGGAATCTCTCCTTGCCAGACCTTGGGCCTAGGGCAGAGAGTGGCAACAGTGCCATCTGGACCAGACTGCACCAAGAGGCAAGGAGCCCTGCAGGATATCACTTGATCCTAGCCCAAAGTTGGTAATTCAGTACTCTCTCCACCAGCAGAGTTTGTACCTGACATGCATGTATGCTAGTGACTGAAAGTACATCACATAACCATAACAAGTAGATCTGGAGTGGCGTCCCAGGGGCCATCAAAGCTCAGCAAGCTGGGCCATAAATTTGGGACATAGCAACTGCTGGCTTTGCTGAGCCTAAGCCCACAGGTCACAGAGGCCAGAGGTCAGCACTCTGCAGTATTATGGGCTCACACTCAGCAGAGCACCAGCAGTCTCTAGGGTGCATTAAGTCCCAACCAGCAGGCTGTAGGATCTGAATAGAACATCATAGTATTGGGCCCTTCAGAGTTTGGGCCAGGAGAACACAGTGGCCTGCAGCCAATCAGAGACTCCTGTTAGCTTGCACTAAGAACTATATCTAGTTAAAGAGGCTCTGGGGACAAACTCAAAACTTTGATTGTTTGAGTCAGATTGATAGAGATGAAGATATACCCCCAGCACAGAACATTTTATAAAGGGATAACAAGTAAACACAGGACTCACACACAAAGAGCAAGTAGATGCCAAGGCAACAGAAACACAAACCCAACAACTCTGAAAATATGAAAACAAGGAATAGTGAAGAAATAAACTCCCACAACTCAACAACAGGCGGGGTAGCAATGCTTATATCTGACAAAACAGACTTTAAGCTAAAACACAACAGAAGAGACAAAGTAGGGCACTTATTAATAAAAGGAACAGTCCAGCAAGAAGATATAATGATAGTAAACATTTATGCCCCAAATGTGGGTGCACCCACATTTGTAAAACAAACTCTCTGGGACATTAGGTCTCTAATAGACCCAAATACAATAATATTGGGAGGCTTCAACACATCACTCATGCCACTAGATTGATCTTCTAGACAAAAGATGAGTAAGGATGCTTCAGACCTAAAGAACACCATAAACCAAATGGACCTAATAGACATATTAGAATATTTCAACCAGCAATAGCTGAATACATATTCTTCTCAGCTGCCCATGGAACATTCTCCAAAATAGACCACATTCTGGGCCACAAAGAAAGCACCAGCAAAGTCAAAAGTTGTAATATAATTATCTGCATCTTTTCAGATCACAATGGAATGAAAGTAGAAATCAACAGGAAGACCAAAAAAAATTACATAAATACATGGAGACTGAATGGTACACTCTTGCACGAGGAATGGATCAGAAGAGAAATAAGGGATAAATAAAAAAATTCCTGGAATTAAATGAAAATAGAGACAAGACATACAAAAATCTATGGGACACTTTGAAAGCAGTGTTAAGAGAAAGATTTATAGTGCTGAGTGCCTACAAAAGAAAAACAGAAAGTCACCAAGTAAACCACCTAATGACACACCTCAAGGATTTAGAAAAACAGAAGAGTCCAATCCCAAAGCCAGCAGAAGGCAGGAAATAATTAAAATGAGAGCAGAAATAAATTAAATCAAGAATAAAAAAACAATACATAGGATCAGCAAATCAAAAAACTGGTTCTTTGAAAATATTAACAAGATAGACAAACTCCTAGCCAACCTAACCAAAAGAAAGAGAGAATTAACCCAAATTATTAAAATCAGAAATGAAAAAGGAAACATCACCACAGGAAATTCAGAGGATTATCAGAAACTACTTTGAAAATTTATATTACAATAAACTGGAAAACATGGAAAAAACAGATTTCTAAACTCATACAACCTATCTAAATTGAGCCAAGAGGATATAGCAAACCTATACTGAACAATAGCAAGCAAAGAAATAGAAACAGCAATAAAAATTCTGCCATCAAAGAAAAGCTCAGGTCCAGATGGTTTTCCAGCTGAATTCTACAAAACATTTGCAGAAGAAGTAGTCCCAATACTTCACAAGTTATTCCATGAAATTGAAAGAGATGGAATTCTTCCAAACTCCTTCTATGAGGCCAGTATTATCTTAATACCAAAACCAAATAAAGATACCTCAAAAAAAGAAAATACAGAACAATATCATTGATGAACATAGATGCAAAATTTCTGAGCCGGGCGTGGTAGTGCACATTTGTAATCCCAGCATTTGGGAGGCTGAGACTGGAGGATCCGGGTTATCAGCCAGCCTCAGCTACCTAGTATGGCACTCCACAACTTAGTGAGACCCTGTTTCAAAATAAAGAATAAAAAATAGGGCTGGGGGTATAGCTCAGAGGTAGAATGCCCATGAGTTCAATCCCCAGTACCACAAAAAAAATTTTTTTTGAACAAAATACTAGTCATGCTCATTGAAAAATGTACACCATGACCAAGTCGGTTTCATCCCAGGAAAGCAAGGCTGGTTCAACATACGCAAATCTGTACATGTTATTCACCACATAAATAGAACTAAGAACAAAAATACATGATCCTATCAATTGATGCTAAAAAAGCATTTGACAAAACCCAACACCTGTTCATGTTAAAAATATTGCAGAAAATAGGAATAGAAGGGACATATCTCAACATCATTAAGGCAATATACAACAAACCCAAAGCCAATATCATACTGAATGGGGAAAAATTGCAAGAATTCCCTTTAAAATCAAGAACAAGAAAAGGATGCCCACTATTACCACACCTTTTCAAGATAGTCCCTGAGATTCTTGCCAAAGCAATAAGACAAGAGAAGGATGTCAAAGGAATTAAAATAGGAAAAGAAGAATTAAAATTATTTTTATTTGCAGATGACATGATCCTACATCTCAAAGACCTAAAAAACTCAACCAAAAGACTACCATAGCTGATTAACAAATTCAGCAAAGTATCCAGATACAAAATCAACCTAAAAAAATCAGTAGCTTATCTATATGCCAACCACAAATCCATGGAGAAAGAAATACAGAAAACAATTCCATTCACAATAACTTCAAAACCAATAAAATACCTAGGAATAAACCTAACCAAAGAAGTCAGAGACCTCTATAATAAAAATTATAAAACACTAAAGAAAAAAATTTTAGAAGTTCTTAGAAGATGAAAAGATCTCCCCTGCTCTTGAGTAGGCAGAATAAATATCATCAAAATGGCCATTCTACCAAAAGTGATCTACAGAATCAATGCAATCCCTATCAAAATACCGATGTCATTCTTCATAGACCTAGAAAAATCAGTCATAAATTTCATATGGAGAAACAAAAGACCCAGAATTGTGAAAGCAATTCTCAGCAGTAAGAACTATGCAGGAGGTATCACAATCCCTGATTTCAAATTATACTATAGAGCTATAGTAATTAAAACAGATGATATTGGCACAAAAACAGGCACATAGACCAATGGAACAGAATAGAAGACACAGAAACAAATCCACACTCTTATAACCAATTGATCTTTGACAAAGGAGCCAAAAATATGTTTTGGAGAAAAGACAGCCTTTTCAACAAATGGGTTGGGAAAGCTGGTTTCTATTTGTAGAAAAATGGATCTAAATCCATACCTCTCACCCTGCAGAGGAGTCAATTTGAGATGGATCAAAGACCTGGAAGTTAGACCAGAGATGGTAAAGCTACTAGAGGAGGGCATAGGTTCAACACTCCAACATAAAAGCACAGGTAGAAACTTCCTCAGCAAGACTCCAAAGCTCAGGAAATTAAAACAAGAATTATTAAGTGGGATGGCATTAAACTAAGAAGTTTCTGTACATCAAAGGAAACCATCAGCTATCCCTCTGACAGAGGATTAATATCTAGAATATACAAAGAACTTAAAAGACTTTACACTAGAAAAACAAATAACCCAATCAAAAAATGGGTAACTGAATTGCATAGACACTTCACAAAACAAAAGATACAAATGGTCAATAGATACATGAAAAAATGTTCAACATTATTGGCAATTAGGGAGATGCAAATCAAAACTACATTGAGATTCCATCTAACCCCAATCAGAATGGCAATCATCAAAAAGTCAAATAACAATAAATGTTGGCAAGCATGTGGGTAAATAGGAACTCTTCTACACTGTTGGTGGGATTACAAACTAGTTCAGCTACTATGGAGATCAGTGTGAAGATTCCTTAGAAAACTGGGAATGGATCCACCATATGATCCATCTATACCACTCCTGAGTATCTTCCCAAAGAGGTTGAAACCAGAGAACTACAATAAAATATGCATACCCATGTTCATAGCAGCAGAATTCACAATAGCCAAATTATGGAATCAACCCAGGTGTCCATTAGCAGATGAATGGATCACAAAACTATGGGAAATACACACAATGGGATTCTACTCAGCAATGGTGAGGAATAAAATAATGTCATTTGCAAGAAAATGGAAGGACCTGGAGAACTTTATGTTAAGTGAGATTAGCCAGTCACAGAAAGTGAAGGATCATATGTTTTCTTTAATATGCACAATCTAGGGAGTAACTTATATACCAGAGGGACTACAGCTAACCGAGGAGAAATCTCAATGGAGCCAGGGAAGTGTGCTAAGGAAAGGGGAAGGGGAAGACTAAGGTTCATTATTGGAAATACTAACACTGACTGTGCGTACATATGTGAAAATCCCATATCAATCTCAGACCTCTGTGTGGGAAGAGGAAAGATGGGGAGGCAGGGGGGAGCACCAAGTGCTATGTGCATGTATGTCAATGTCAACATGATTTACATTATGATGTGAGGTGATAATGCACTAATAAATGCACATTTTTAAAAAAGAAAAAAACATATCAAGATCCATGGTAGAGGTAATCCTGGCTGTGATATAAAACTGTCCCACCCAATCATAAAAAACACGAACAACAATAAATGCTGGCAAGGGTGTGGAGATGTGGAAACTCTAATACATTGTTGGTGGGATTGCAAATTAGTGCAACCACTTTGGAAACAGTATGGAGGATCCTCAGACAAATGGGAATGAACCTACCATATGATCCAGCAATACCACTTCTGGGTATCTACCCAAAGGAATGGAAACCAAACTATCAGACAGACGCATGTGTATCTATGTTTATAGCTGCACAATTCACAATTGTCAAACTATGGAAACATCCAAGATGTCCATCGACAGATGAATGGATTACAAAACTATGGGATATGTACACAATGGAATTTTACTCAGCCATAAAGAAGAACAAAATCAAGTTATTTGCAGGGAAATGGATGCAACTGGAAAACATGTTAAGTGAGATTAGTCAGTCACAAAGAGTAAAAAAGCATATGTTCTCCCTAATATGCGGATGCTAGGAAGAAGATGGGGCATAAGGAGACTCCAGATAAAAAAGGAGAAACCCTAGATAAGCAAAGAAGTTGACTTAACTGATGGGGATGGACAGGGGCAGGGGAGACACCCTCATGCACATGATGTATTTTCACAAATATATCAAAGTCAATCACTAAACTGAACTTGGGAAGGAGGGAGAGCCAGGGAGGGGGGTGGGAATTGGGGAAGGGGTTAAACGAGAAATGTGTGCATATATGCCTTTATCAGCTTGTACCTAACAAAGATGTATAATTACAATGCACCAATTAATAAAAAAATAAAAGAAAAAAAAGAAATGGACAAAGCTAAAAAAACATAATAAAATAAAATAAAAATAAAACTGCTGCACCACACTTGAAAGCAGGAAACTCTGCCCATTGAGACCTGTGGACTGCAGAAAGGAGAAAGGAGACATGAATAAAGAAAAGAATCGAACAGATATTCCTGCTACATAATTCCAAGGAGAAGACATATAAGAAGGGTTTTGTGTGACATACTGCATTTGAAACTCAGGGAGGATACTAGACCACAGAAAGGTTCCACATCAATTCAAGATGCTGTAGCAAATCAATACTAAATAGTGATATGAAATAAACAGTAGAAAAAAAGAGGGGAGGGGAGAGAGGAAGAAGGAGGGAAGGAGGGAGGTGGATGGAGGGAAGAAATAAGTTACAGAAAATTAAAGGAATATAAAAATAATAGATGTAGTTACACCTTTTTGGATGGGCTTCAGTAATTGTTTCTAACAAAAGTGTATACATTATCATATATTTTCATATACATATGTATATACACTGGCACACCCTCCACACATTTAATTACAAAGTTCTAGGAAACAGTTTCTAGTTTTATTCAACTTTGAATTCCAACATCTATTCTAGTGTTCTTACATGGTAAGCAAGCAGGAAATAATGGGAAATACAGTTAATATATACCCTATAAAAGAAGTCTGTGGCTACTTATAGACTACCAGTTTTGCCTGGACTCAGAACTGGCTTTAATACCAGCTAAGGATACAGAATTACAATAATTTTGAAAATATTATTTTTCTATATGATGCCTAACCACCAAGCATGATATTAGGCACTGACAACAAAATATTGAGACCTGAAGAGAAAGGGAAAATGTGAGGTAGATAGCAAAAAATAGTTGTGGATATTTTTGCTATGGGAAACTTAAATGACAGGTAAAGAGAACAACTGATGGAACCCTCATCAAAGCATTCTGGCATGTAGCAGGAAGATTGTATAAGAAGTCCACATGAAATGCACTCAAGGCATGAATGGTAGAGCAAAGAATAAAGACCCTCAGAGACTTGACCTCCAGATGAAGGGAAAGATTGTCTTGCATAGGATAGGACTGGGGTGATTTATCTTGGAAAGAAAAAAGAGCCCACCTACATACAACTTCTTAATGGAAAAAGAAATGACAATGTCAGAAATACAAAATAACTGTCAAAAGTTTCTAAAGCCAACTCTGTAAGTTTTAAAATAGAAGTCATAGATCTATCCCGAGATGTGATAAAAATTACACTTCTTTTAATAAAAATTCAAAACATAACCATTTTGTTATCACTCAAGTGCCAATCACCATCCAGTATGCACTAGACCTGGTCACAGAAATGTGCGTGTGTGCACACATATGTGCTTGTGCTGCTGCATGCACAAAATCATTTGACTGTGCTTCAGTTGCTTGATATTCCGGTCAGGAACCACTGTAGTTTCTGTCTTAGAATGTGTGATTATCTAAAAATTATGTCAATATGGAACCTACCATTCATAAAAATTCCTTCCAGATTACCCAGTGAGTTACGAAGAATAAAATTTGCATTAAAGTATTGTCACTATCAAAAAAATTAATCTTCTGGAACCAAATGTATTTATCTACCTCATAATCTCTAAAATTCCCAGGGAAATGATGCCCCCCCCAAAAAAATTACAAATGACAGAAAAAAAACTATGAGCAATAATATTTGGGAAGTGAACTTTCACTTGAATAGAGTGAATACAGATCTTGATATTTTTCCCCCCTGAAAGGTAGTCAGAGAAAGCAGCAACTCATAAAGTTCAGAGCAAAGATTGCCATGGAAGTGGTCATAAAAATAAAAAACAATTTATATTCAGATTAGAATCAAGTTCTTTTTTCCCATGGAGCTGTAACAGAATTTTTTTTAATTGAAAAAAACATATGTTTGCTGAAACTTTTCTTTTAAATCCAATAGAAGAGCTAGAAGGTAAGACTAAGAAAATGTAAATTGAAAATATGAGAAAAGTATGAAAGAAAAAGACAGAGAAGTGCTTCTCATATATCAATACACATGTAAAATACCTAGAGATCATGTTAAAATTAAAATTGATTCCATAGATATGAGAGTCTGCATTTCTAACAAGCTCCCAACTGATGCCATTACTACTGTGCCACAGCCCATGCTTTTCGTAGTAAGAACTTTTTTTTAAAAATGTGCTTACGAAATTACAGACAACCAAATTTTTAGAACAGGAGAAGGGGGTGGAAGAAGTGAGGAAAGAGGAGAGGCAGAGGAAGTGGAGGAGGAAGCAGGTCCTACGAGTGGAGTCCAGTATCAGTCTTAAGCCATCACTTGAACTCCAAGCAATCTCCTCTTCTGAGGAAAACCAAGTCCTCAGAGCATTCTCCCTCTGGGCCCCTCTCCAGCTTCCCCAAGGCTACTGAATTCCAAGACAAGGTTTGTTTCTTCAGCTTATTTACTCTTCAGACAAATTCAAAGAATTGCCTTTGTTTTGCTTAGGAAGACAAAACTTAATAATTACAGAACTAAGACTAGGTCATGCTAACCTGTACCAAATTACCTCTAATTTACTGTACAATCTGGACCAGGAAATACAAGTTGCTAAACCTCAACATTTGGAATGTGGTTCTCATATTAAAAGAGAAGCAAGCACAGTAATAACCTGACATTCTCTTCTTTGTTATTAGAGTGATTAAATCACAGACAACTTTTAAAAATCTTCTATCAGGAGCAAAGTCACTCTATTCATGAAACTACATGGGTCAAATTTAATAATTTTGAACTACACCTTGTGCATTATTAATTGATTTTAAAAGTTCTGGTGA
>PVLC010035191.1:0-16463 GCA_004027655.1 Graphiurus murinus | reverse complement strand
CTGGCCTTGAACCTATGATCTTCCTATCTCAGCCTTACAAGTCCTGGGGTTGCAGGTGTGCACCACTATATCTGACCTATTACTGTATCTTTTAGTTCAGTGACACTTTCCTCTGTTTCCATTCCACTTTTGAGCTTACCCACTGAACTGTGTTTGGGTTTTAGTTATCACATTCTTCAGTTCTAAAGTTTCAGTTTGATACCTCTTTCTGTCTTTGGTTTGTTTGCTGAGAATTTCTATATTTTTATTTGTTTCAGGCATGTTTATAATTGCTTGTTGAAACATTTTCATGATGGCTAGCTTATAATTTTTGTCAGACAATTCTAACATCTTCATATTTTCAGTATTAATATTTATTATTTCATTCAGTTTGAGATCTTTCTGTTTTTTTATATAATAAATAGGTTCTTTTCCATTGATATCTAGATGACATTTAGATGGTATAGAATGAGGCCCTGGGTCTTATGTAAACTTTCTGTTTCAGCTGGCTTTGTTCTAGAGGAAAAAAGGGAGTGAACATCTCTTTATAATTGCTATGTGGAATTAAAAGTCCACTTTTATTGCTTGGCCTCCACTGAAACGCAGAAGGACTCTCTTCTCTACTGTTGAGAGGGGAGGGGAAGGTTTGAAATCCCTATCAGACCTTCACTGGAACCTCCCTGCATGAGAGGAAGGAGCCTTTGAGTTTCTTGTTACTGCTTCTCATGTGGCCTCCAGTGACACCATGCTTGGGGGAGGCCTTGTTTCGTTCTTCACTAGACCTCCTATAATACACCCCTAGCCGGGAACAGGAGGGGCATCTCATCACCACCAAGTAGAGGGGGAAGCCCAGGCTCCTCATGTGGCCTCACTGACAGGTGATAGCAGGGACCCCTCATTACAACACTGCTGGGATAAAGGCCTTCATTCCCATTGACCTCACCCAGGTTGGCTGTAGAGATAGGGTGGGCAGATGGGCTCTCTAGCTAGACTTTGCTTGCAGGGTGCTATGGTGATCATATGCTACTTCAAGAAAAAGTGTGGCAGCTGTCTTCGGTGAACTCCCTGCTTCTTTTTTCTTGTGGTCAAAAATCCATTAAAGAATTCACAGAATATGACATGTAGAACTTTGATTTGACTCTTTGAATTACTGTGTGATCTTGAGAGAAGTTTGCTCTTTTCAAGCCTCAGCTTTCTCATTTACAGAAACAATGGCAATAGGCATGACTTTGTAGGAGTGTTTGGAGGCTTTGGATGGGTAGTCTCTGTGAGAATCTAGCTCGGGGGCTCAGTGACTAGCACTTGCCACCCTCCTCATCATCCACATCATCACCTTAATGTCATTATTGTCACATTAACAAGGAACATTGCACAGGGTTTTTTTTTTTTTCCCAAAAGTGACTCACCTATAAACCAGATTCTGGCTCCATATGTGAAGACACTAGAATTGTTAGTAACCATATGCTAAGGATCCAGAGCTGCTACTTAAGCCAGGAGGCAGGAACAGGCCCCAGAGCTAGAGCCATATGTGACCTGTAGAAACTGGTTCTCATAAAAAGCACTGCGTTTTCCCTCTGGACATAGGTCCACTTTGGGAACAGCTGAGCAGGTTGTGAGTTCTGGAGATCAAGGTAGAGTCAGAAAATTTCTTCCAGCTATTTGACTCCTACTCTGCTGTGTCCCAGATAGGCATGTGACAGGGCATGTACAGCTCAAGTGGGGTTTTCAAACATCCTATGTTGCTGGAGCCAATCATCAATCTGGTGAGATTGGTGGGGGTACTTTCTGGGGGCAGTGGGGATGAGGGTGAAAGCTCAGAGAGGCCCTAACTGGCCTTACTAAGCAAATAGGTGGCAAAGTCAGAAGAGGGCTCAGCCATTCAACACATATTTGGTGAGTGCCATCTCCATTTAGTTCCCCTGGTAGCTGATCCTGAGTCAAGGATCAGACAGAGTAGGTTTTGGGGAGATGATGCCAAGAAACACCGGAAGGGGAATGGGGAGATGAGAAGGAAAGGCAGCCCGTGAACAATGTATTTTCAAGCAATTAAGTAGTGGGGGCCACCGGGGCTTAAGGCTTCTACAGAGCATTTCTCTCTGAGTTATCCCACCTGAAGGCAAGCGAGATGCTGCAGTATTTGCCCACCAACCCTAACAGTCCTCCATGGAGGTTGCTCCCAGGAGCATTCATTTTCTGGTGCCTGATACTCTGGCTGTGGCACAGGACGAATACTTCAGGTCTGAATGTTTGGCAGCCAGGAAGGCATGCGTGGGAATGGCGAGTGGTAAGGCTATGTGCGTAGCATTTACTTGGATGTATTCCTACTCCAGCATGGTGCTGAGTGCAACAGTGCAGTGATGATCAGGACAGATGTAATTCTTGCTCTTGTGGATATTATTATTTAATAGAGAATACTAACAAGTAAATAGGCACTCATAATTCAGGGGGATAAGGACTGTGATCATGGAAATGCAGAATGCTTGGGAATATTCTGGGGGGGGGAGGTCGAGAGGACAGAGAAATTTCTTAGAAGCAGGGGTAACTCAGTGAGTTAAGTTGCTGCTGTCTTGCTTCTGTGACTTCTATATCCTGTTCTCATCTCATGGAATACCCTACTCCCTATCTTCGTCTGAGTGACTTGTAGACATTCTCCATGTCTCAGGTATATCACTTCTTCAGGGAAACTTTTCTGAGTCTTCACAATAGAGCTCCTCTGCTCTACGTTCCCATGGTAATCGGAATGCATATTATGGTGAAACAGTATCAGTGCCTGCCGTTTTCATTGTTGAATCCCCAGCACTTGGCCCACTTTCTGGCATGGAATAGAAATCAGTCATTATCTGTTGAACGAGGAATAAATGATTTGTCTACATAAGAAGCTTCTGTAGAGTCTGGGGCCACAAGGAAATATGTATTAAGATTGGTGGAATAGCCATTGACAGGCTCTACCTTTTGAGAACCAATTCTCTAAGGTGAAGTGTGTAGATTTAAATTCAGAAATGATACAGGAACTTCCAGGTTCACCAAAGCAAATGATACGCTGCTAAAAAGCTGAAAAGAGACAAAGGCCATCTTTGGTATCCACCTGCTGTCTTATCACAAGTCCAATTCTGTGTTTTCTGTAGAGCTACTTAATGCCAAGAATCATTTTCTGAGGACTCAGAAGAAAATGCAATGCTGTTTCTGGTCTAGTGAACATGACTCTGAGCTCCAGGACAAGAAGAGACTAAGTATACACAGTAAAGTTGCAGGATAAAAATGTACAATGATAGAACTAAGGCCAGACCAGGGAAAATGTCAGGACTCAAAAGCATAGCACGGGGTGGGCAGATGCACAGGAAAACAAGGTTTCTCCTTAACTTTGTAGAGGTGACAGGAAGAACTTGTTACTGTTGAAAGTACTAAAACTACCATAGGCTCTTAAAATAAGCAATTGCACATATCTTTAAACCCTGCCTCAGTTTTCTCCAAGGCAGGGTTTAAATCTCAACTCTTTTTTTTTTTTTTTTCAGATTGCAAATTGAACCCAGGGGCATTCTACCTCCGAGCTACACCCTCAGCCCCATTTTTATTCTTTATTTTGAAACAGGGACTCACTAAGTTGCAAAGGGCCTCACTAAGTAGCTGAGGCTGGCTGTAAACCCAGATCCTCCAGTCTCAGCCTCCCTAGTACTGGGATTACAAGTGTGTGTCACCAAGTCTGGCTTCAACTCTTTCATTATGATAAAGAATAAAGACAACGCCAATTTTGGTGAGTGAGTGGGCGGAGTCACTGGAATCCTGAAGTCGGGATAAACTATTCCCACCTTTGATTACTTTTCAAGACCAAAGACAGTAGGATGTGTATATGGGTATGCTCCTGAAAATTTCCCCGTATGCATATTAATTAAGCTAGGCATAGGACAGGCTCACAAATAAAAATGCTCTCAAGCCATCAAAGAGAGGGAGAAATCAATTCTAACTGGTGAATTATAGAACCCCAAATAGGACTATGGCTTGACCATAGAAAACTCGAGTGGCTGCATGGAAGACTGATTTCAATAGGGGCGGGAAGATGAATTAGGAGACAATAGCAACAGTGAGAGAGAAGGCCCGGACTTCAGCATTGACAGAGGAAACAGAAACAAGAGACTACTGGTAAGGCACTGCTACTGGATGGGCACATCATAAGACAAGTCAAAGGCAAGTTGAGGTTCCAGGCTCGGGTCAACCGAGTGGTGCCACAGTGCCATTGCCAGAGGGAGCTCACAGGATCTACTCTCTGCCCCAGCATCTCCATTGTTCCACTCCCCTCTCCCACCTCACGCTCCTCACCCCACGTTTCTCCTTGCAGGTCTACCCTATTTTGGCAATACAACCTCCCCCTGCCCCCCTGCTTTTTAGGCAGAATGGTTTAAAAACTTGTGAAAAAAAATCACTTAACCTCTTTGAACCTCCATTTCTAATGTTTATAAGACTGAAATGCAGGATTGCATTCAGGACTAAAATTCTAGACTTTTCCAATTTACTTCTTCCAGGACCAAATGCATTCCATTGTTAAACTTTCAGGGGATTACCATCTTACTGCCAGGGATTGGTATTTAAACCAGCCCTTGTTCCTTGTGAAGAAATCCAGCAGCAATGGTGGGATGTGAAGGTGCAGCCACAGGGGTGGGTCTAAATAGGAAGGGGTGAATTGCCTTCAGGGGGCCCTCTGATTCTCAGATCCCTTCCTGTAGCTACTCTCGGCTCTGAGTCCACTTGTGTCTGGCAGCAGCTGGTAGACCATTGCTGAGAGCGGTCAGCCCTTCAGAGAGGCGCTTGGGTGTAAGAGTGACGGAACAAGCACAGCCTCCAGGCTGGGCCTTTCACCTGTGCCTTACATGTTCTTGATAACCCCATTCCAAGGACCTTCTCAATGAAAAGAGTTCTCAATGCATAGACTCTAGACCAGCAGCATTAGCAGCACCTGGAAACTCACTACAAATGCAACTTCTTGGGTCTTGTCTAGGTCCTACTAAATAACAAATTTTGAGAGAGAGAGACCCAGCAATTCCCTTTTCATTTTTATTTATTTGTTTATTTATTGCAGTAATGGGGATTGAATCCAGGGGCATTTTTACCTCTGAGCTACACCCCCAGTCCAATTTTATTATTTATTTTGAAACAGGGTCTCACTAAGTTGCAGAGAGCCTCACTAAGTAGCTGAGGCTGGCAGTGAACTCGGATCCTCTGGTCTCAGCCTCCTAAGTACTGGGATTGCACGCATAAGCCACCACGCCTGGCTGAGCAATTCCTTTTTTAACAAGCCCTGTGGGTGACTAAAATTCATGCTAATGTTTGAGAACTAGTAAGTTACAAGATAGGGAAAAAACACATTCCTATGTATGTATGTATGTATGTATGTATGTATGTACTGGTGTTGAACCCAGGGGCTTTCTACCTTTAAGCTACACACCCAGCCCATTTTATTTTTTTAATTTTGAAACAAAGTCTTACTATATTTCTGGTGGTCTCTCTATGTTGCTGAGGCTAGCCTCGAACCAGTTATTCTCCTGCCTTAGCCTCCCAAGTACTAGGATTATAGATGTTGCTACTCTTAAATAATGGATGGACAGATCCAATATTTTGAGCTGAAGGCAGATTTAGTAATATAATGGAGTATAATTTTTAGAATGGATAGAATCTATTTTTTGTAAATAGACACTTTTGTGAAACCTAGCAACATCTCTGTGGACAAAGGAAGAAAGAAACTACCCAGAAGCCTTAGGTTTAAAAATTTCAAGCATTTGTAGGTGATAAATGCTAAACTTTTATTTCAACATCTAAATGCATGCGTCCCAAGACCTACTGCCCCCTCCCCTCCTTTTAAAACTATGTAACCTTTGGTTTAAATGAATCTAAACTGAAACCTCAATTGTAAAACAGATAATTGAGTTGTACACTTGGGAAATAGGGAGTCAGAACTCTGTACCTCACCTCCCTTCCCTGTCTCTTACAGTGGCTCAGAGGCTCCAGGCAAGACCCATTACTCCAGAAAATAGCTTTAATTCCCCCTTCACTTTGCATGCCCTATGCAAAAGCCTCAGGGAAATTCTATCCGATTCCTGGAACAGGCATTTTAATTAACACAAAAAGAAAATTTGCTTTTGTCGTAATTCTGTTTTCCCTGAAGATCAACAATGGGGAAAAGAAGGGGAACTTCACCTGGCAGAGGCCCTTTCAGGGAGAGGTGAGCACAACGAATATGCAGGTCTTCAATCATCTTTGCAGCTGGGAGACAGGACCACCTGCCCAGGAATGCGCTCTCAGTAAATTCTCTTAATTGAGCCTGACAATCTGGGAAGCCTAGTAAGTTGCCAGCCCAGGAAGTGGGTGACTCAGTCTGCATCTGTCACCATGTTCTGCTTGGGCAGGCGAGACGGGAGATGGGGCCTTGTGTCTGTAAGGCTTTTCCTGAAAAGCCCACCTGTATTTTCATGCATCTTTGCAACCTTCTAGAAAAACAGCAACCTGACTACGCCAGCTGTTCACTCCTCTTAGAACTCTGAGTGAAGTCTCTTTTGGAAAAACACTCAGTTGTCACAGAAATGTGCCACCAGAAGGGGTTTTAGGCATCTTCTAGCCCAATGGTTTTTAAAATTATTTTTCTTTTAGGTACTAAACTTTTTCTTCAAAATAAATATTACTCAGGAATAGACAAAAATGACTTCATTTCATTTGTGCCTTCAGCATCTGCTGTCCACTCTCACCCTCCATGTCATTCACTGTCCCCAAGGAATTCAGCAAAGCTTAGTTTAAAAAGCACCACTGATCATGTTAAGACAGACTAAAACCCCAGAAGCAAAGGCCATTAAAAAAGGTAACAGGTGCAGAAAGCCTCAGATCCTGGCTGAAGAAGTCGGTCTCTGGTTCTGAGATCTTTCCTATGTAATCAAGCAAGCCCATCACTGGGCTGACCTGGTTTCCAGCCACTCATCATTCACTCATCCTTTAAGCACACGTTTGTTAAGTATCTACTGTGTTCCAAGCACTAGCTATCTGCTGTAGACTCAATGGTTAGCAAAAGATGTAGGCTCTGCCTTCAAAATTCTACTGCCAGATAAACATGTGGATTAAACAGTCACATTAGCAAATGGAAAATAGAGGGGATGATGATGAGGAAGGTGATAAGGACAATGGCTTGTTTATGACCCGTGGATACTTGACAGTGAATGCTGCACTAGGACCAAGTCTGGACCTTCCCACACAGTGGTTCTTAACCCTGAGTGCACATTATAATCATCCAGGAGTAACTAACTAACCTAACTAACTAAACCAACAACCAAACCCTACTTCCAGAGTTTCTGATTTACTTGATCAGGGTGAAATCTGAGCACTTTGGTACTTTGTACAAGTTCCACAGGTGACTCTAACATGCCCCCAAAGTTGAAAACCACTGTCGTAAAGAATCTTCCTCAGGAGACCTTATTCAGATCTTTCTCTGTTTGATTGTAGGTCACCATGAAAAGAGATAGGTCACCATGATTTTCAGAAGCAAATTGATTTATCTCCTTGAAAGAAACCAATTCCAAGAAATCCTGGTAAATAAGGCAGAGTCAATCAGACCTGGTCACCAGAAAAGAGGAAGGGTACTAAATAGAAAGGACCCCTAAGTCCCCAGAGAGGTCCTGTGTTCTGTTCTTTGCCCCCTCTATCAAGTAAAGGCATGGAACTAGACCTGTGCTTTTCAAACTTGAACTCGCTCTAGCACCATGTGAGGCATTGCTGGGCTCCACCTTCAGTCTGACTGACTAGGTCTGGGATAGGAATTGAAAGTCTCCCATCCACAAAAATTCTTGGGCAATGCCGATGCCTCTCATCCAAGCTGCACAGCATGGGTGCCATTAACACAAGGAAAGAACCCTGGAGAATTATCTTTTACTTAAGACAGGGATCCTTGATCTTGCTTTTATTTTGATATTTAAAAGCCTGCTATCTTATTTGTCATACATTTTTCATCAGTTTTGATCTTGATAAATAATGCATTAAATTACTATTTAATCTTGATTACTTGGTTTTGAGGGCCCTTTAAATTTTGTAGGTAAGATGAGTTCCTCATTCATTTAATTCAGGCTTTTACTGCCAGCGACCACACACAGGACACTGCTGAACTAAATGATTTCTGAGGGCCCTGAAGTTCTAATATTTCATCACACAGAGAGACAGTAAGGGTGGTGGCAAAGAGAAGAAGCTCTGGAGCCAAGCTTCCCCGTTCATGCCTGTGCAAATGTGATCCACCATTACAAGCTTTGTGGCCTTGGAGATGGTGCTAAACCTCACTAGACCTCTGTCTTTCCTTATCAACTAAGTTAAGACAATAATACTGCTGATGATAGAGGTTTATAGGAATTTATTGAAATAACACATGCACATAAAGCACCTAGTGTGGGCTGAATACTATTAGCAGTAAGTATCAATAATTTTATCTTTGTTTAATAATCTCCTGAAGGTTTCCTTCTGATTAGGTTCATCCTGATGTCTTTGAGTCCCGAAAGAAACTTTTTTATTTTTTCAGGGCTATATATTATTTATCAAGTCACTTCTTGTTTTTCCCGGTTTTCCAATTTGTCCCTTGTGGGTTTGCATTTCCTTTATTCTAAAGAGTCAGTCTATAGCAATGCTATAATGAAATGCAACATCTTCAACAACAAATTTTATAGAAATAACAAGAGAAAGCTTTTGGATTGAAGCTCATTATTTATTTACTATCATTGAAATAAATGGCCAGTATCTTTCAAAGAAGACCAAAACTACACTCACTTATGTTGTGGGGCAAAAATATTTGTAAAAGGGAAGAAAGACATTCATTAGCTCTTGAAAGGGAAATCATGGTTTCTGTAAAATGTAGGAAACAGCTGCTAAATGATGTAAAAGTTTAGTTCTCCCAATTTATAGATTTTTCTTTTGGGTGGGGGTGGGGGCAGGACTCTAGTTTCTTTAAAGAGCTAGGGAAAATGAGGGAGATGACCCTGCAGTGCCTTTTCAGAAACCTTTACCTCAGAGTCTCTACGTAGCTTTGCAGACTCATGTCTGCCTCTATTTACCATTGTGCTAACCAAATGGGACTTTCCACTATTGTTCAACATACAATGTAACTCTGTTCCTTCCTGTATAGCTCAAAATGTTTATTCAGGTAGAATGGTCCTTCCCTGCTTGGGTGTATCAAAATCCTATTCAATCTTTGAGATCTAGCTCCTCCAGGATCCCACAGGAATCCCCACGCTCCCCTGTCCCCATGGTTCTTGCTGTCAGCCTCTGGTAGAGCACATCTCAGAATGCTGGGGGTTTTCTATTCTTGTACACCAGCCTTGGTAGGTTGTTTATTCTCCATAGAAGGAAGTTTGGTTTCTGGTTGAATGATTGTGAAAGCAATTTTAGTTGATTGCCTGATCGTCAGTGACTTTAGTTGATTGCCCAACTTTAATCAGAGGTCCAAGTGTTGGTCAAGAACTTGATCTTTCTGCTGCTCAATCCTTATAAAAAACCTCAATGCGGGAGGCGATATTGATGAGTCATGCTTAGATCACACTGTCTGGGTCTTTTTACTGACCTAAGGTTTAATGGTGTGCAATCTACTTAAATGAAGAAAGATGATAAGAATGATCCACATAAAACCTATCACTACATTACTGTTTGCAAGCTCTTAGGGAAAACCTGCCAAGTGCCTTTATTACTCACAGGAAAAATTAACTATATGATTGAAGACTAGGAAAAGATGTATTCCTTGGCAACTGATGAGCCGTAACCTTGTTGATAGCAGTGAATCTCGTCCTTCACTGCCTGGAAGAGAGCTCCAGGAAAACACTGTGGAGTCAGTTTTGATGTGCATTTTTTATACTGATCCAATTCCTAGATTCACATTGTTTTTCTACCTATTTTTTAGTCTAATCTCCATTTAATTATTTTCCCTTTTTGTTTTTATCTTTCTGTGAGACACCTTGAATATATATAAAGTGGTAGGGGATGGATCTTTAAATAATTCATGTTTCCTTTAAGGAGGACAATGTATCTTCTTTGTTTTGGAATTCCAAAACTTAATCTAAAACTTGACACATTGTGTGTGTTTTTAATGGAAAAAAAGAGAAATGAAGAAGAAAAATTAAAATTGGTAGTTGAACTGGGCATGGTGGCACATGCCTATAATCTCAGTACTTAGAAGGCTGAGACTGGAGGATTGCAGGTTTGAGGCCAGCCTCAGCAATTTAGTGAAATCCTCAGCACTTGTTTCAAAATAAAAAATAAAATATGGCTGGATGTGCAGCTTGGAGGCAGGATGCCTCATGGATTCAATCCCCAGTACCATGCACAAAATTGGTAGTAGAGATAGGAATCTATATCCAACTTTTACATCTGGATGCATTATGAGAAGAATTCTGGAAAAATCTCAAGATACTATGATAATATTTTCAAATATCTGAAAACCCAAAGATAATGCTTCACATTTCCAATTAATTTTAATATTGCATAAGTAATCTTTTTAGATTATAGCCAGATATTATTTGCGGTGTGTGTGTGTGTGTGTGTGTGTGTATCCATCAATTTAATGACTACTTCAAGTATAAAATTGTTGTTAAAGTAATTATTTCCTCTCTGAGGCATCTACGTGTAACACACGTTCAAGATACTGGATTTAGGAATAATTTGTTGCATTTTTAATACTCAGTATACCCACAGCAATTTTGAGTATAAAACAAATATAAACTTTGTAAAGTTAAAAGTCAAAAGCAGCATGATGAGTATACATTCAGAAGGATGTACTTTATAGGACATTCATTTATCTGTCAGAAGGAAATTCCAATTTTTGTAGCTTGATATAAAAGGACTATAAACACACACACACATACACACACACACACACACACACACACACACACACACACACACACACACACACTACATAAAACAAATAATAGCTGGGCATGGCCCATGCTTATAATCCCAGTACTTGGGAGGCTGAGATGGGAGGATTACAGACTCAAGGCCAGCATGCGGTAATTTACTGAGGCCCAGTTTCAAAATTAAAAATAAAAAGGTCTAGGGGTGTAGCTCAGAGGTAGAATGGCCCTGAGTTCAATCCCCAGTACCATCCCTCCACACAAAAATAAATAAAAATGAATCAAGTAGTAGTCATTATTGAACTCATGGATTATTTGAAGTCATCCAGATACTTCCCTTTCTTTCACACTGACTCCACACCCAGTTGGTCAGCACATCTGGCCACTACCTACCAGCTCCACAGCTGGCAGCCTGGACTATGTTGCCAGGACCCATAGCTGCACCAGCCCCATGACTAGACTCACTGTTGCTGCTGCTCTTGTCAATTCCAATATTCTCCACACAGAAGCTGGAGTTATCCTTTAGAGACATGTCAGACCATGCCACTTCTCTGTCCCAAACACTCTGGGGGCTGCATATTTCAGTCACAGCAAAAGCCTAAGTCCCCGCTATGTCCCCTTCAGTGACCTCCTGGGAACTATTTCTACTACGACCCCTTCTCCATGCCCTGGTCCTGCATTGTAAATATGGATTTAAATGTGACAGACACATGCATGGCCTTTGATTTTGTTCTTCCTTGTCCCAGGAATGCTCTAATCTCATATTTTCACCACATGGTTCATTTTCTCACCTCCTTCATGACTCTGCTCATTTGTCTGCTTCTCAGTAAGACCTTCTTCTCCATCCTGATATGAAAATTTAAACTCCCTTCCGTCTCTACCCGGGAACTTTCCATCTTCTTCTGTTGCTTAACTTTTATCTATAAAAATTATCATCTTCTAAATTGTTACATAAATAACTATATTACATGCACAAATATACATAAAAATGTATTGTTCATTTAATTGTCTTTCTCCTTCAGCTAGAAGAATTCCACAAGGGCAAAGATGGTTATTCATTTTCTCCACTGATGTTGCCCCAGAACATAAAACAGTGTCTGACTCATAAAATGTGCTTAATAAGTGTTTGTACAATCAATGACTAAAATGTCTCCAGACTCTTGTTCTTTGACTCAATTTTGCAGGCTGTGGTAGGATTAATCTTCTTATATCATTGCCCCGATAAAAAATTCCATTGGATTTTTATGGCTCCAGAAGAAGTTCACAATGCTTCATTAAAACAGCATGAGCTTCCTACTAACACTTCAACTTGCTTTCTCATTATTCTTTTGCTTCTTTCAAAGGGATCTCCTTTGTTTTGCATTGTATATGCTACACACTTTCACGCCTCCAGGCCTATGTTGATGTGGCTTCCTCTGCCCAGAATGCCCTTTCCTTTCCTCTCTGAAAGTCCAAATTTTACTCAACTTTGAATGCACAGGCCAAATGCCATCTCCTGATGGGACCTTCTCTGATTGCTCCAGGGGGAGCCATGGGCCTTTTGCTTCTTTGAGGCTTACTGTTGGCTGACTCCTCTTGCAACTTACATCATAGTACTGCAAAAAGCACAGCACATGGGTAAGTACCTTAACTCAACATTGGTTCTATGAGCATAAAATGGGGAGAGGGTGATAGCCAACTTATGCTATGAACATGAGGTTAAGTCAGATAGTGAAAATAAGTCTGATTTTCTTAAGGTTAGTGATTATCACTGTCACCGCCAACATTATTTCTCCCTTGGGACACAATTTTGCTATTTTCCTGCTAAAATGAGCTTCTTGAACATAGAAAAAAAATGTCTAAATTACCTCTCTCCACACATAGGTACTCAGTAAATATCTGTTGAATAAATTTGGGAATCAAGACCATGACCTTGTTCTCTACATTAAAATGAAAATAGATGCTAAAAAGATAGTGACTTTTTTTTTTCTAGGAAATCACTTTAATAAGTATATGCCAATGTTTTAGTTCTCAGATACTGTTTAGTATAGAATTCAAAGCCCTTTAGCATTAAATATTCTTATATTTCCCAGTATACAGAAAGAACCTATTAAGAATATATCAATGTAAAGTTTTCCACATTAAACCTGGAGAAACATAAGGACAAGAAACAAGGTAAGAGAGTAAAAATAAAGCGCACGAGGACATGGCCCTGGCCACTGGGGACACAGTGACACAGGCACCCGTGGGATTGACACCCATGGTGGGGGGGATACAATGAACAGAAACAACCCAGGGTGCTATGGGAACTCAGAGGGAACACAGTCCTTTTGTGTTGTTGGCAAAATATTTTCTAGAGAAAATGACTGCTGAGCTAAAGAAGTCGAGATGGATGAAAATTAGTCAAAAGAAGCTAAGCAGAATGGGAATTCTATCTAGGCAGAAAACAGTCATAAATAAAGATAAGCCCTGAAACAGCATGAGATATGTGGGATTCCACAAACATGTAGGCATGATCACAGCTTCTAGTCTAGATTGAGAAGAAAGAAAATGAAAAGTTAGAGAGCAGTTGTGAGCTATGTCACAAATACCCTAAATGCCAGGCTTTGGAACTTTATCTTTCAGGTAAAAGAGAAACCACGAATTTTAAATGGGGAAGGGACATGATCAGATATATGTTTTGAGTAGATTACTCTGACCACAAGATACACACTAGACCTTGGGAAAACGACAATAAAGACAGCAAAACGAAACTAGGTCAAGAGGCTATTGAAGATCTCTGAGCTAGAGAAACAGAATGCCTAAACCAGAGAAGCAAGGTTACGGAAAAGGGCCAGGATTTGGCGACTGGCATAGGAACTGAATTGGAGGAAGGAGCAGTTTTGTTTTTCTATTTGGATGTCTGAGCAGAAAGTGCTGCTTATCGTTGGTGAGAAGGAGCATAGCCTGGGTATGCAGCAGGGAGACAATAAGTGCAGCCTTATTCACAGTGGAGCATCAGTACTCAAAGTCTTATCTTACATTTAGTATCCTTTGAACTTAGGGTGGTTGGAGCTGGGCTTGGTGGCTCACGGCTGCCATTCCAGTACTTGGGAGGCTGAGACAGGAGGGTCAAAGGTTAGCAAGACTCAGCAACTTAGTGAGACCCTGTTTGAAAACAATTAAAAAAGATTGAGGAGTGTAGTTTGGGGGTACAATGCCTCTGGGTCCAAATCTCCAGTAAACACACACACACACACACACACACACACACACACACACACACCAATAATAATAAAAAAGAATACAGGGTGGTTACCATGGTTACCATGAGAGGGTAAACTCACTCAAGGATAAAGAAAGATAAAGTTTATATGGGGACTGGAATTATTCTAGTGAACACAGCATTTATAGCAGAGGAGGAGAAGCCCCATAGAGGAAGCCTATTAGGAATGTACAGGGGAAAGAAGAGGAAAACCAAATGAAAATGAATTTGTTGTCAGCAAGGGAGTAGAGAATTTTAGGGAGGAGGAATTGATCAACAGTATCAAATGTAGCTACAATGTAAAGTGAGATATAGACTAGATGTTCCTTAGTTTTGGCAAAGGGCATTTTAAATTAGGTTTAGAGAAAGAAGAAAAACAAGACAGCTTTGATCCTGCTGCTTGGAAAAGATGATGTCATGTTAACAGATGACACTCAGAGAGAAGCTTCCAGTATTTCTGTTGCTTATTTATCCTGTCAAGGAGAAGAATCTGCAAACTGGGAAAGGTAGAGCCAGTGTCTTTAAGAAGGAATTGAAGCTCAAGATAATTTGGAAAACAGTAAAGACAGAATGGTGTAGTTTTGCATGCAAGGAAGTCGTCCAGGCACAGATGAAATTATATTCTAGAACCCTCCCCCCCACAACACACACACACACACACACACACACACACTTCAATTAGAAAAATCTAAGCATTTTAGAGAAGAATGTCAATGAGGGCAAAGGCTGGGAGCTAATAAAAAGAAAGGGAAGCTCAGAAGGAATTCTGCTCAAATGTATAAAATACTATCATATAAAATATGAAAGAGTAAATTCATCTTGTGTTACTACAGAAGGCAGAACTCAAAGTGCAGAGTTTATAACAGCAGTGGTTTCCACTAGTTCTAGAGAATACCCTCTGCAGACATGACCCTCTGTAGAAGGCGGTGTTTTCCTGCCTTGGAACTGAGCAAGTTGAGGCTGGTTGCCATCTGTCAGGATGGATGGTTGGGCTTGCTTTGGAAGGGCCAATAGTTAGCACTCATGCTTTTTTATCTTTTAAAAAACATCACTCTTTTTTTGAAGCACCACTTTTTCCCATTGAAGTTAGACAATGAAATGTTATATTTGTCATCCTGGATTATACTACTTCTAAAATCCCTCCTAAATGGAAAACTCAGCTGGGCGTGGTGGCACATGCTTGTAATCCCAGTATTTGAGAGGCTGAGACAGGAGGATTGATGAGAGTCTCACTACTTGCTGAGTGAGACTCTCATCAACCTAGTGAGACCCTGTTTAAAAAATAAAAGTAAAATAGGGGTGGGGAGTGTAGCTTGGAGGTATAATGCCCCTGGGTTAAATCCCCAGTACCAAAACAAAATAAAAAGAAAAACTCCATGTATCTAGAATCTAGAATCTACAGTAAATGTTGTAATAATGGTATAAAGGGAAATAGCTTTGTTAACTAAATTATTTGGTAGCTGGAAAGGATCAAAGCAGGGCATGAGATTTAGTGTTGTATTTGTTTCATTAGTCACAGAACTCTTACAAGAGGGTTGACGTAGACAATTCTCCATGCGGCTCCAGACCACCAGATTAACAAACAAATATTTGGTGATGTCCTCCTGGTGAAGACATAATGCTAGGTACAGCTACTGTGGAGAAAATGTGTCAAGACAGACACTAGGCTCACTCAGAACAGAAGGTGATGGTGTTATAAAAGACTTTTTATCATCTCCCTCTAGGCCAGTGAAAATGAATTAGAATGTTCAAAGGCACTAGCATTGAATTCTTGCTTTGTATAGTTCAGCCTACAAATCAAACACTACTCTCTGTTTATTACTGCAGGATCATAATTCACAGAGTTAGGTTAAGAGAGGTCAGAATTTATGACTACTCAAACTGTTTCATTTGCAAAAATTATAAATGGAAAATCTGGCACTTAGGAATGTAGCTCTTCTGACACATAAATTTGCCCCATTGATTTTTATGTATTCCTTAAACTGTGCACTGCTGCCTTCAATATTGTTTTGGAACAGATTGACTATAAATATTTAAATAACTGCTGTTTAACAATCAAAGCTACTAACAACAGTAGCTGTTTGAAGTTACAACTGTGATCAGCTGAGGTCAAGAATAGCAAGTTAAAATGGAAAAGATTCAAAGTAAATTATTACTGTTCTATCAACCCAAACCAGAAAAAGTTCACAGGATCATGCTTGCAATTTAGTAGGTACCCAATAAATACTTTTACAGTGCAAGGTATGCAAGGGATCTATCATCAACATAGAAGTGTGAGAGAAGGAAGATTTTAGCTTTCACAACAACAGAGAGGATGGAACTACAAATATGGCAAATGGAGATTTAATGCTCACCAAATATTTTTACTTTGCTTTTAAAAAAATTAGTGCATGTTAATTATGAGC
>PVLC010035190.1:0-16477 GCA_004027655.1 Graphiurus murinus | reverse complement strand
AATGGGAATGATCCTACCATATGATCCAGCGATCCCTCTACTGGGTATCTACCCAAAAGAAAGGAAACCAAACTATCAGACCAACGCATGTGTATCTATGTTTATAGCTGCACAGTTTACAATTGCCAAACTATGGAACCAGCCAAGATGTCCAACAACAGATGAATGGATTACAAAACTATGGGATATGTACACAATTCTGTTTTTTGAGGCAAGAATGAAACACAAAAAGACCATGAAACAGCCGGGCGTGGTGGCACACGCTTGTAATTCCAGCATTTGTGAGGCTGAGACTGGAGGATCCGGGTTCCTGGCCAGCCTCAGCTACTTAGTGAGGCCCTCTACAACTTAGTGAGACCATGTTTCAAAATAAAGAATAGCCGGGTGTTGTGGCGCACGCTTGTAATCCCAGTGTTGGAAGGCTGAGACTGGAGGATCCGGGTTCGTGGCTAGCCTCAGCTACCTAGTGAGGCACTCTACAACTTAGTGTGACTCTGTTTCAAAATAAAGAATAAAAAATAGGGCTGGGGTATAGCTCAGAGGTAGAATGCCCCTAAGTTCAATAACCAGTACCACAAAAAAAGAAGAAAAAAAAAAGACCATGAAACACAAAAAGACCAAATAAATCTTTCTCATGAACTCATGTCTAACAACATGTTTATTTAGGATTGCTAAAAACTTCCAACTGTATGTTTAGAAATATTAACAGCTTAATGGTTATTGAAATTGCATTTAATTAATTTTCTAATCTGTCTGTTAACTGTCATAAATATCTAGACTTACTGTTAATTGCAAATACACTTACAATACTCCTAAATTTCCTAAAATTAGAGGAAATGAAATGATAATTGCTGAAATTACAGTCTGGAAGGCTTCTGTGGCATAGCTTTGTCTTTTTAATAGCCTCCCCATTATGATTTTGATCTGAATTCCTTATTTTTAAGTGTAGTTTTAGCCATATATATCATATCTGGAAATAGACAATGAAACTATTATTATTATTATTATTATTATTATTATTATTATTATTCGTGGTACTGGGAATTGAACCTAGGGGTATTCTACCTCTGAGCTACATCCCCAGCCCTATTTTTTATTCTTTATTTTGAAACAGGGTCTCACTAAGTTGTGGAGGGCCTCACTATGTAGCTGAGGTTAGCCAAAAACCCAGATCCTCCTGTCTCAGACTCCCAAGTACTGGGATTACAAGCGTGCACCACCATGCCCAGCTATGAAACTATTTTAATTTGAGGAAAATGCTGTAGTTTGATGATGTCAGAGAGCTTTATTATTTTTTTAAAAATCTTTTTTATGTCCTTGCTTTATATATAAAACCAGAAAGAACATTTTTAAGAATTTTGAACCAGGTGTGGTGGCACACATCTTAACCTCAGTACTTTTTTTTTTTCTTTTTTGAACTGAGACAGAAGAATTACAGGTTCAAGGCCAGCCTCAGCAACTTGGCAATATACTCAGCTACTTATAAAAAACATTTCAAAATTTAAAAAAAAGAGGTTGGGGGATATATCTCAGAGGTAGAATGCACATGGGTTCAATTTTCAGTACCCAAAACAAAGAAACAAAAAGTTTAAGATAATAAATTTTTTAAAACCTTGAATGAGTTTATAATATATTTTATGTTAATTATGTTATCAACTTTTCTATTAAAACTGATGTTTACTTTTACTGTTTAATAGTTTTCCCTTTTTAAAATCATTAACATATTTATTAAGAAATATATTTCTGTCTATAGAAGGTATAAAACTACCACTTTTCCTATTTTATGTATGTACATGTAGAAATACTATTTTATTATATATATGGCATTATAGATTTTTTAGAATAACATATTTGCTATTATTTACACTATCAATTGAGATTGTTTTTCTTTTAGTATGTTTTTCCAATAAAATCTTACAATTATATTGTTTTTAATTTTTCTACAAAGAATAATAACTGAGTTATTAGGCTAAGTGACTCTGAGACAACAGAGCTTGGAGTAAAAGTAGCTGTATGTGGTTAGATTCAACTGCCCTACCTCTCAGGTTCTTACCCTGTCCTCCTTTTTGGGATTCTAGTAGCCTCTTATTCCTGTTTCTCTCTAGGGGATTCCAAGATTCATTTCTTATATTTTCAAGCTTATCAAAAGTTCTTAGTGAAGTATAATACACCTATAAACAGTGTACACATTATAGATATATGGCTTAATAAATGATCACAAACAACCCTTTGTATAATTAGCATTGGGCTCAAGAAATATAATGTTGCCAGTCTCCTAGATGCTTCCCTTGTGCCTCCTTTCCAACACTTTACTCTCTCAAGATTTAATCCTATACAGATATTTTCACTATAAATAAGTTTGTCTGCTTTTGCTCTTTATAGAAAAAGAATCACACCCGTAAACAATTTTGTCTGACTTCTCCATTTATGTGATGTTCAGTGATAGGATAGTGTGAGTTGTAGATTGCTCATTATCACTGAATAGCATTTCATCATGTGACTGCCTCACAGTGCATTCATTGTCTTATTTATGTTTATTGCTCTCCTTCTTCCAATATCCTGCTCTCATGCCATGTTTTGCTGTCCCCAAAGCGTTACTGTCTAGATTCGCAGCCTTTGCCTGCAGATCTTCCAAATATAACATCCTTGTCCTGAAAACAGAAACCACTCTTTTACTCTAGTCTTTGTTTCTGGCCACGGAGTCAGAGTATAATGACTGACTCATTTAGATTTTTTTAAATGTTTTTATTCGTACATTGTAATCATACATCTTTGTTAGGTACAAGCTGGTAAAGGCATACATGCACACATCTCTCATTTAACCCTTCCCCAATCCCTGCTCCACTTCCTTGCCCTTCCTCTTTCTCAAGTTCAGTTTAGTGAGTGACTTTGATATGTTTGTGAAAGTACATCATGTGCATTAGGGTGTTAACCCGCTGCCCCATCATCTTCAGTTAAGTCACCTTCTTTGCTCATCTAAGGTTTCTCCTACTTCATCTAGAGTCCCTCTTGTGTCCCACTTTCTCCCTAGCTTCTAGATATATCAGCTCAGAAATATCAGATGCTTGGAGATGTCTGTTTCTTAGGAGCTGTGCCCTTGAGGAGTTCACCGTAAGCCTCAGCAGAGCTCAAGAACTTGTTTAAGATGTACTAGAACTTATGCTAGGACAGAGACAGGGACTGCTTTGCCAGAGTTCTAAAATTCCCAGAAGTCACTTCATATATATCGTTCTTCTCCAAATGTGTTAACTTTCAGTTTTGTACATGTTCTTGAATGAGGTTCTTTGTTTCATTTTGCAATCCAATAATCCTTTAATATTGGTTACTTCAAATAAATCACACATTCTTATAATAGCATGCTAGTCTCCATGTGATTATTTAATTTTGTTTGCCAATTGTATTATTTAGTTTAGGATGGAAACTCAATTTAAAAAATAAACTTGTTTTGACAAATTGTACAGAAGTGGACAGAACTGGCACAAAAGAGGGTATTTCTCATGAAAGATGCAGTAGGTAATAATTACTCTCTGAATATTTGTAGCAATTTGTGTTTCTTAGGAAATACAAGGACTGTTTTCTTCTACCTATTTTGTCTAAAAGTTTGCTTAAGAAATCTCTTGTTTTCTATATAGACTCCTCATAAGCAAGTAACTGAGGGCTTTTGAAGAAAACATTAAAATATGCTTGTATCTTTCTTATGAGCATCTCTTTCACCAAGAATCTTGTGATAATATGTCTTTAATGCTAATTGGACAATAATACTTAAGGTATTGCCTTTAATGGCATTTACATCAATTGGCAGGCAACTGATATTCTATGTATATTAATTTAGCTATCTTCATTAATTACTCTAACTTTAATTAATTATACTTTTACTTATACTACTTTTCAAGTCCTATAACTTACAGTTTAAGGTCTAGTGATGTGCAGTAATCAAAAGATCTTCATGGAACCTTGGGAGCATAAATTTTCTTCCTTTTCTTTATTTCTGTTCTTTGATTTTTCTGTAAAAATTCTATGACTCCTTTTGAGGACACATCTGCTTGTTGATGACTGCAGGATCTCCTCTTCTAGTGAAATATTTCATCTCAATGATCTCAAATGCTTCCTGAGTTGTTTCTCAAAGTCTGCCCTTACAGTAGACATTAGTGCAGAGTGGTTACATGTAGTTAGGAAGGCTGTACTTAGAACAAATCCAGAAAGAACTGTCATATAGGTAAAGAGGGAAATTGACAATTAAAATCTTATAGCTCTACAACAATGTATTGGACTCTGCTCAGAAAAGTTGTTTCATTGATTGGTAGTTTTGTGAAATATTGCCATACTACTTCTTAGAGATTCCCAAACTTATCAATAAATAATAGAATTTGAGAAAATTTATTTACAGTTGGACTTTTTAGATCCTTTAGTTTGACTAAATATATTTAACCTAAATATTAGGCTGCTGCCTAATATATTTATTAGTACTATATTATATATTAATAAATGTTATCATATATATTAGGGATCAGCCTTAAATTTATCACTGAAAATTCTAACTGAATAGTGTAATGATACAAATCTAGAAAACTAAATACTTCTTTGGGGTTTGTCTTTATGTTAAGTGCTTCATATGAGTTGTAATTTCAGGTTTTTTAAAGACATACAAAATAGGTTATAGTGTTATCTACAGCTTAGATTTGGGAAACTGAATTCTAAATATAATGTTATCTACAGCTTAGATTTGGGAAACTGAATTCTAAATATATTGTTCATGGCCACTCCGCTGCCTAAGAGGCAAGCATATGTGAGAACCTGAACAGGTCTTAGATGATAGTATGATTTTTAAAAAACACAGTATATAATTTGCTTCTCAGAGAGTCATCATGACCTACACCTACAGCTTAGTAGAAATGCACTAAGAGTGATAAGTTGTTATAGTTTGTGTCAGTCTTTTGTGGGTAAAGATCCCTGGAGATGATGTTCTTTCCAATACACTGAAAGGCTCTTCCAGAGGAAAGTCCTCTAGCCTTTCTCCTTCTCCATTTGCTTTCTTCTCTTTCTTTTTTTCTCTTTGTCCTACCTGCAACATGTATTTGAAGCCCAAAAGATTTACAGTCATATTTAAACCATAAAGAAATAAACAGGAGGGCAAAATCCAAGGTACTGCGGTTTGAGGAGGAATGAGATAGAAGGGACATAGGATATCGATGCTATTAAGACATGGAGGCAAATGCAGGAAGGAATGTGTGCTCGTATATTTGTATCACTTTGAATTGCATTATGAGGTATAATGGTATTGCACCAATAAAAGTACATAAAAAGACCTATAGCATTCTTATGAGAAAAACATTTTTCACGTTATCACTGTACAGTTTGCCACACTTTTAGCTGAATTTTTTTCTCGGTGCTACAAGAAACATGGTTTACAAGCCGGGCATGGTGGCGCATGCTTGTAATCCCAGCATTCGGGAGGCTGAGACCAGAGGATCCGTGGGCTCGTGGCCAGCCTCAGCTACCTAGTGAGGCCCTCCGCAACTTAGTGAGACTCGGTTTCAAAATAAAGAATAAAAAAATAGGGCTGGGGGTATAGCTCAGAGGTAGAACGCCCCTGAGTTCAATCCCCAGTACCGCAAAAAAAAAAAAAAGAAAGAAAGAAACATGGTTTAGGCCACAATAAAAAAGACAGACATGTGTATTATTGTTAAAACTGCTGTATAGGTAAAATGTACTGTAGTATTGCTGTATAGGTAAAATGAACTGTAGTATTGAACTCAAGAGTAGTCTGAAATAACGTTTTCAGGTAATGGGAGGTGAAATGGGACCAAATAACAAATAACTTTGCAATACAGCCATAGAAGTTTAATGTCATAATCTTACTGGACATTTTAGTGCTATCATAAATGAAGTGAAGTAATATGCTATGATGTTGAATTAAATTTTTGTATTATAGCAATTTTCCATAATAAAATTTTATTGAGTGAAACTTTATAGCAAATAGTATAATAACCATTCTTATTTGGATACAGCATCTTTATTGATTGAAGTTAACATGACAGTTGTTTACAATGGGAGTGATTTTAGCGAAAAAAAAAATTACTTGCTCTTTTCCATGTAAGACCATTTGTTAAGTGTTATTCCATTCTCTGCTTTACCCTAAATGTTAAAAAAATAAGAAAGAAACAAAAGGAAAGTTACTTGTGTTATAAAGCCTATATACAGAAAATGGAACTTGTAATTATATATGTGTATATATGTATATATAATTATATATAATGTATGTATATGTTTTGAAACACATCCACAATCTGCTTTTATTCTCATAAAATCCTTCTAGTTTCCTGAAAGGTAAGAGAGACAAGATAAAAAGTTATAAAAGTATCTGTCTTGGCACACAATTAAGAAAGTGAGAGAGGTTCTATTGGTTTAGATGAAATATAAAAGTTGAATCAGCATTGATATATTCTATCAAAACTATTTGTTTAACACATGCTATGTCTCCGGCACTGCTTCAGTGCTAGAAATAAAAATTAAGCAAAATAAAGACCTTTCTTGCAGGAATGTAACATTAGAATCAGTTTGACCATAAACATGCATCTAGAGCTAATAATGAATATGAACAAAATTTTAAAAAGTAATGTACTATAGAGCAATTATTTATCATAGTGATGTTTTGAAATATTATCTGAAAGAAGGGAGTAAGCTATTTGTACATTCTGGGAAGCTATAAGAGGGTCAGCAAAAAATCCAACAATGGTTAGATCAACATTAATACAGAGAGAGGAGAGGTAAGGCCAGGAGTGGAATTTGGACAGTCACTTAGACAATAAAGACTTCAAAGGATCAAGTTGAATGATTTTGAGCAAAGGGATAATGTGGTTGATTTGTGTTTAAGGTAATCATGGTGGCAAGTTGTGCAGAGTCAGACATGTAGAGAGGCAGTGATAGAATTTGAGGACCAGTTATGCAAAAATGCAGATGAGCAAGAATGATGGTTTGGAATAGAATGGTAAGATGATGAGCAGTAATCAAATTCTGAATACCTTTTCAAGGAAAAGATGATAGAAATATTAATGGATTTTGTGCAGATAGAGAAAGAAATTACATAAAAATAGAGATCACAATACCTACTAGCTAGTCACTGGAGATGTTGAAGAGGCAGTTTGTTTATGGTACTGGAGATTGAACCCAGGGTATTCTACCTCTGAGATACACCCCTAGCCCCCTTTTAATTTGTGGTTTTCAAACAGGGTCTCACAAAGTTGCTGAGAGTCTTGCTACCTTGCTGAGGCTATCCTTGAACCTGCTATCCTCCTGTCTTAGCCTCCCAAGTACTGGAATTACAGGCATGGGCCACCATGCCCCATTGAAGAGGCAACTTGGATATATAGGCTGATAGCATAAAGATGAAGTAAGGATTGGAGAGATAAAATTAAGTATCCTCAGAATGGAACTTTTTATGAATTCTAAGTCCATAAGACTATATGAAACTCACCTAAAAAGAAAATGAAGATAATCAAAAGAAGAGGGTTATGGATTGATTCCTGAGACTTCTAACATTTCAAGGCAGATCAAATTCAGGAAAACACTAAAATATTCAGAAAAGGTGTACCAATTAAATAAGAGAACTGGGGATAGTAATCTGTAACTTCTAGAAGTCTGAAGGACAAGTGATCAGTTATACCAAATAGTGCTACTAGTTCAAATAAGACTGAGAAGTGACAAAGGCAAGTGGTGATCTGGAAATTATCGTGATCTTGATAAGGTGGCCATTCAGTTCAGATGCCATTTCTGCCTTACCAAGCAATGCTTCACTTTTCAGTTCTCCCTCATCCCCAACCTCCAATAGAGAGGATCTTAGAATGTGAAGTTACTGCATACCAAGTATTAGAACCTGTCATTCTGCCATGTAGCACACTGTTGAGTGATTTGCTTCCAGAATCTCACCTGCACGGCTGCTTTCAAGGGTTACAATAGTGTCAGTTGGCTTATCTGGGGATGCTCCAAAAATCAGAAACTGAGATGAAGGGTTTGTGAAGGGAGAGTCATGTCTTAGAGGAGGTGTGAGTGATTAGGGAAGGTGAAGCTAAGAAAGAAGAGAAAGCCAACACAGGGTATGTTATGTATCTGTTCAATGATTTGAAAAGAAGCCTTAGCCAGGTGTGCTAGAGCACACCTATAATCCCAGTACTTGAGAGATTGAGACAAAAGAATCACAGGTTGGAGACCAGCCTCAAAAATTTAGTGAGATTCTCAGCAACCTAGCAAGACCCTGTTTCCAAACAAAAAATAAAAAGGACTGGGAGTATAGTAGCTCCGAGGTAGAATATCCCTGGTTCAATCCTCAGTACCACAAAAACAAAAAACAAACAAACAAACAAAAATTCTTAGCCAGGTGTGGTGGTACAAGCTAGGAGGACCACAGGTTTGAGGCCAGTCTCAGTTACTCAATGAGGCCCTGTGCAATTTAGTGAGATCCTGTTTCAAAATAAAGAATAATTAATAGGGCATAGGGATGGGGGGTGTATCTTGGAGGTAGAATGACCCTGGGTTCAATTCTTAGTACTGAAAAAAAGCCTTTATTTTTCCCCATTAGGACTTGTACTCATTGTTCTCAGAATTATCTACTCTGAAATAATGGGAGTGGAAGAGCATTGGTGGTGTTTTTCTTGGGTAGCATTTTAGTTTGTGATCCACCAGGATCCCACAATATGTCAACAGAAAGGTGAAGGTTTGAGGGTAGAAGTAGTCAAAATCTGGCTGTAGTTCAGTTCAAGAGGAAGTAAGTGGGTGGCCTAGAGGTTTCTGTGTCCTCTCCAAAGAACGATGAGATCAGAAATACATCAGAGGTAACTTTTAGAGTGTACTGATTTTCAGGTGTGTGTGTGTGTGTGTGTGTGTGTGTGTGTGTGTGTGTGTGTGTGCGTGTTTGGATTAATAAATTGTGAATTAGAATGTCTAGTAGATGGAAACATGTGGAGATCATGGAGTGGAAGGGAAAATGTGCCATTTAAGGAATTGAAGGAAAGCCCAAGTGGTTATGGTACACAGGAACAGGAACGGGGAAAAATGTAAAAGAGGAGGCTAGGAGCATTGACCCGAAGACAAATCCCACAAAAATATCCTAGACAATGTTAGTAATGAAAGTCCAACGATAGTTTTTAAAAATATAATTAGATTTGCTTTTGAAATAGCACACACAACTGTGGTGTGGAAATATAGTTAAGGGGGTCAAGACCAAATGAAAACACATAAAGAAGTTTTTTTTTTCATAAGGAAGTTTTTTCCCCCCCAGATATGTAAGCTGAAACTGATGGTAGTGTGGGCTATGAAAGAAAATAAATGAATTCAATCCATTTTACAATGTGTGTATATGCATATATGTATATGTGTGTGAATATACTATGTGTAAAATGCATACACACACATATATCTGTATATATTGAAGCATCATATTTTACACCGTAAACATTACATTTTTGCCAACTATACTTTAAAACATTGGAAACAATAAAAGAAAGTAAATATATTCCAGAGATACTTTAGATCTAAAGTAAAGAATGTAAACAGACTAGTCTGTGGAGTGGGGGAAAGGAAGCACAGATATCTCCTGAATTACTGGATTTGGATAACTCGTTAAATAGTAGTGCCATTTACTGATATATAGAACCAAGGATAGAGGCTCAAACTAGGTTGGGATATCGAGTTCAACAGATCAGTTTCAACTTGTTGAATTTGTTGAACTAGTGGTATTGGAGTATAATTGTATACATGTGCTAAATTTTACTCACCAGAGGAGATCTAATTTTAAGTAATTGCTTAATAATCGTTTTCTTAACCTTTATTGTCCAAAAATTGCCAGTGGTGCTATTTATAAACACACACACACACACACACACACACACACACACACACACACACACAAAATCAGCAAACACACAAAAACCTGCTAAACTTTCAAACTTTCAAAATTTCACAGGCTAAAATATGCCTGTAGCAGATGCTGTTTCCTGCTGGTGACCCTTTTATTCCCTTACCAGGTATGCCCAGGCTTCCTTCCTGGAAAGGCCTAAAAAGACCATACTCTGATCTCACCCTTCAAACACAATATAGAGTCCCTTGTAGGATCAGGTTAAGATGAGGCTTCTGGGTAAATAGGACATAATCCTCTTTTTGTCCTTCTCTGTCTGCCTTTCTTACTTCCTTGGATAAGAATTATTATATCGGTTTTTAATTCTTAGTATTCAACTTAGGACACTTCCAAGTATATTTCCCCCAAGGCATTTAACCAAGTTCAAAGCACCTTTTTAAAATAATAATAATAATAATAATAATAATAATAATAATAACAACAACAACAACAACAGCAAAAAGGTCTTCCCAGTAGGACCTTGGCTCAATTCTGAACAAGAAGCAAGTTTGTTTTCCATTTGAGTTCAAATTCCACTTCCTAATTTCCCTAACAAGTGTCTTTCTTGTAGCTCATATATGTATTATATAAAACTTTTTAATCACTCTGAAAAACAACAAATATTATGCTGACTTTTCAAACATCCATTAGGTAAAACAGCTACAATGTGATAAACAATCATGATGGTCAGCTACTTTTGTTGACTTTCTTTAGTTGGGCACATGTTATTTACTAATCCTGCCATATAATAAAAGTATTTTTTTGTTGTTGTTGTTTTTGTTTTTGCTGTACTGTGGATGTAACCCAGGAACATTCTACCTCCGAGCTACACCCCCAGCCCTATTTTTTATTCTTTATTTTGAAACAGGGTCTCACTAGGTTGCAGAGGTCCTCGCTAAGTAGCTGAGGCTGGCCAGGAACCTGTGATTCTCCCATCTCAACCTCCCACGTACTAGGATTACAAGTGTGTGTCACCATACCCAGCTTATAATAAAAGTTTAAAAGTCAGTTCTGAAATATTCTTTAAAGAAGACATTACTGAGCCACGCATGGTGGTTTATGCCTGTAATTCCAGTATTTGGGAGGCTGAGACAGGAGTATCACAGGTTTGCTGCCAGTCTCAGCAACTTAGTATGGTCTTCATCAGCTTAATGAGATTCTGTTTCAAAATAAAATAAAGCTGTGAATATTTCTTAGGGGAAGAATGTACTTATAAAAATAGCCAGATTTGATTGTGGCATAACTTCTCAAAGGTGGGAATTCTGAAAAGGCTTTATATTCTTATTGGTACATTATAGTCTTACATCATAATACATTTAAAGGAACAGAGAGCATATAATGACTCCCAACATTAATTATGTTAAAAGAATTTCATCACAGAATATCTTGGTGATTTAATATCCCAGGAAATAACTTTTTGAAGTCATTCTAGAACTCATGCACTAGAGTTCTACGATGTTCTATTTACAAACATCACAAGAAGTTTATACACCTGATAACACCCACAGTTTTCAATGCATTTAGGGCTTATAATTAAATGTCATTTTCCCAGTGTTTAACAATTTTATATCATTTAGAAAGTGCTTTTGTTTCTAGTGCAAACTCAGTTGAAAATGTCATCTACCACATTACTTATATCTTCTTATATCAAAGCCCACATAGCAATTACTTTTAGAATTGATATTAGAAAAATATTTATGCTTACAAGATGAGCTTCTGTTTGACTATGCTATGAGTAAACCCAGTGCTATGTAAGTGTTAAATTGTAGTTACAGACTCATTTTAGGTCTGATAACATTGGAGATTTAATTATTTTTGCCCTTTCTTAATGTTTACTTATCCTGCTTCATACTCTCTTTGAGCATGGTACTTCCCTACTTGATAAACAAAAGAATGCTTTTCATTGATTTGGAAGGGTACAGTAATGAAGGACTACAAACCTTAAATAAATATTTCATTAAATAAAAGTTGAAAAGTAAATTGATACAATACAGATATTCTCTGATTATTTTATTGGATTTTACCAAGCATTGCATAAACAGAACAGTTTTCTATTTTTCAGTCTGAGTGATATGAAGAACATTTTTTATTGACTCCCAACTGTTCTCCAACGTCCTTACCTTTGAGGGGAAACACATATGAGGTGAATTTCTGTTAGACAAATGGTTATTATGATGCAAAGTATGGTTTGCTTTGACTGCGGGGATATGATTCATTGTGTTTTCCCATTTTGAATTCACAGGGGAATGTTGAACATCTCTGAATATAAGCATGGAAAACTTCCATAACATCTGCTGCTAATTTCTGCCAGCTGAAAAGAGATAATGATGATGAATATTTTTGTTGATGATGTGGATACGTTGGTCTAACTAAATTAACTTGCAGACTATGGGTATCTAATTGAAAACACATGATTGGTAATATCACCTGGTTGGCTTTCTGTTTAGTTACATCTGTGATTGTTCCACTATGTCTAGCTTTTGTGATTTGTACTTTTCAAAGTTAAAATAGTACTACAAATGGGAAATATGGTAGGGTGTGTCCTGCTGTCAATACCATTCATGTGCTTAATCACCAACCCAGAATTGTGAAAACAAAATTTGGAAGTTGCATAATCAGGGAAGAAAGCAAAGGCTATTGATGAAGGGGAAAATAGGAAAAGTCACTCAACTGACATACTTTTATTTTTTTCTATTTTTATTGATGCACTTTAATTATACACCATACTGGGATATAGAATGATCGGAATACACATGCACACAGCACTTGATGTATTTCTCTTCAGATCCCGCCCCACTCTCTCTGCTTCCCTGTACAGTCATTGAGATTGGTAGTGATAATTTTGTATGTGTACACAGCCTTATTTAAACTGTTCCCTTCATTACATCTCGATTCTCCCTCCCTTAAACCTGCATCTCCCCCACCCCATCACTGCAGTGGAGTCTCTTTACCTGAGGTGTCTTTTGTTTTCAAGTTTCTCTCTAGCTTCTGCATATGAGAGAAAACATACTACTATTTACTTTCTGAAACTGGCTAATCTCATTTGGCATAATATTCTCTAGTTCCATCCATTTTCCTGCACATTACATAATTTTGTTCTTCTTTATGGCTGAGTAAAATTCCATTGTGTGTATATACCACAGTTTTGTGATCCATTCACTTGTCAATGGACACCTCTTCTACAATTCGCTATTTTATAGAACAAATTAATATATTTTAAAGATATGTCTATATAAGTCAACATTATAAAATGGGCTAAAATTAAAAGCCTTTAGTATGAGTTAAATATAGTTAAACATGTCAATTTAATATAAAACCTCTGGACACAATAAGCTCATGGTATCTTAATGAATTTAGGTAGATAATTAAAACTTTAATCTTTTGCATTGACTTTAAGAATAACAGGAACATTTTATACTTATAACCTGCAGAAAAGAAGGTCTGCAATTTCATGATCCTTCTTATTTAGGAAATTTAGCAATAATTTTATAACTTTTTAAATGAAATAATTTGGGTAATAGAATATTTGCCTAATAGATTTTTTAAAAATCCTCAGGACTATAATATTAATCCATGTTAAGAGTTCATTCTGTATTTGCTTGATGAAAGGCTCCGATTCGAAATCCTTTGATTTATTATTTGACCAAACATGTAACTCTTATTAAATATCAATTAACTGCATATTTGAGCTTATTTTACAGTTTGACTAACAAATTGAGACAGATGCTATCATCCACAACGAATGCTTTACATGTAATTTTGCAAAATTAGTATAAAGGTGGCAGAATACTTATCTAGGGTGAGTTCATATACTCCTTGGCCATGGCATAATAACAGATGGAAAATGGTATTCTTTGAAAGATGAGGATTTTGCTTTTTAACAAATTTTTTTCAAAGGCTCGATTAAACTTGAGAATGAATTTTCTCCTTAACTAATTATTGAAGTGGGGACAGTAACAATTTTCTCTTCTCCAGGATTTACTTTGACCATGAAACTTGCATAGTTCTTTTTACTATTCCCCAATAAAACACAAAGTAAGATATTAATATTACGTATACCTTATGTCAGTGATTCTTGAAAAATACTTAATCTGTGATCTCCTGGTGTGCAAGTCCCTAAAAAATTATTGAGAGGTACTTCTGAATCATCTCCCATTATGTCCCAGTGTATACTGTTTGAATAACCAAAAGATGTTCTGCACACTTCCAAATACAGATTGCTGGCTCACACCCTTGTTCAGTTTTCTCATGCCTCAATTCACCCCATCAATACTCATTTACTGAGCATTACATGTTCAATAATTTCTTTCTGGCATACTATGGAACTCAGTAATTTTCTCTGGTGGATACATTTTGATAAACTTCACTATTTTCTTCTGATTATTCTTCTTCATTCTACGTGTTTAGTCTAGAAACTATTATTTTATAGTTATTCTTAGACTAAGTGGTAATTGCCCCATATCTTTATATATTACAGGAGTCCAATTAAGCCTCACTCAAAGAAGCTTTTCATGTCTCTAAAGTACAGCTTGATTGGGCTTAAATCTTGAATCAGAATTTATCTGTTGTGAAACCTAGTTTGACCTATTTTTATTTTGTGACACTAAGAATTCTCATGTGTAATAGAGGGTCTGGTTACTACCTTCTGTTTGTTCTCTATTCCTTGGCTATACATTTGCAAATAACAACTATATTTAACCTTAGCTTCCCTAAAAAGTCCTAACTTGATGATTCCTCTCTCTCTCTCTTTTTTTTTTTTTTCATTTTTTTTTTTTAGCTAAGACCCTGCTCTTGATTCTCCCCAATGTAATTTACAGTGTCAATACTCAAACTGTGGTCCATGGATCTGTATCTCCAAACTGCACACTATTATCCATGAAAAGATAGGCATGAGAATTCAGAGTATTTCAAAATTTGTAGCATGGGAGGTCCTTCCATCTCCTAAGGTCTTCATCAATTTCTTTCTTCAGCTTTCTATAATTTTCCTTATAGAGGTCTTTAATTACTACAATAAAAAATTTAAAAAAAAGAAATTTGTAGCAATATGGCATTGTCTTAACATTAAAACATGTCGTTATTCCTCTGGTAATTTCTTTTTATTGTATTAATCCATGATCAACTTTTAAAAATTGACTAAAATGGCATCTTCTAAAGATAATTGGAAAAGCATGGGAATAGTGCTTTCACAGTTATTAAAGTGACCAGTTGATTCTATTATTAGTATTATTGATAGGGACCGAACTCAGAGGCACTCTGCCTCTGACATATACCCCCAATCCTTTTTATTTTTCATTTTGAAACAGATTTTCACTAAGTTGATGAGATCTAAGTTGATGAGCTTGACCTCAAACCTGTGATCCTCCTGTGTCAACCTCCCAAATACTGGGGTTACAGTAGTGCACCACCACACCTGCTGCATTTAATTTTCCTCACTTTCCAGGGGTTTTGCTCACCCAACTGGGGCCAAGGTTGACAAGGGCACCAGTATAAAAAAGTCATCCTAAAAAAGTAAGGTTGTGCTATAAGTATAGGATGAGCACATTTCATGTAAGCAGACTTCTGGGTATTATTGATGAGTCATAGAAAACATAAAAGCCAGAATCTAGTCATTTGTGCATCAAACTTGAAGAAATAAAAGAGATGGCTATAATAGAAAGGCTTAAATAGAAATCCAAGCTGAGTAGAGTAAGTATTCATTTTAAAACTCTGCTTTACAAAATTTCCACATCTATCCATAGTCACTCATTAGATGATTTTATTAAATATGATTATTAAATTGTTGACATATGCAAGGCTCTGTGTTAAGACATAGTGATGTATTCATAAGTAAGAAAAACTAAGTTCATATATTTCACTTACTTTTAAATGCTGAATGAAAAGTGAATGATCGCTAGGTTAACAAGTCTATTTTGGAGAGAGAGGGTGAAGATGAGAAAGAGAGAAGAGGGAGGAAGGGGGAAGAGAAAAAGTTAGTACTCTAGTGATCATACCATAGGAAAAAAAGACACTTGTGTATACCAATATCCTAGTTATATAATAATTCAAAATCTCTAAGATAGTTAAGTGACATTTTCCCCCTTACCAGAATTTCATTTAATATTTGATTATAGAAAAAAGTATGCAACAATATGAAATTATAAGCAAAACATGGCTATATTTGTATATTTCTCATTGCTTTAGTGTTTGTCTTTAAAATAAACCATCAGCAGTGCATGAGAGTTCTACTTATTTTATATCCTTCCTGAAACCTTGAGTTGTTTTTTTTTTCATTTAATCTGCTGAGAGATGTAGAGTTATATAATTGAGTTTTAGAGGTATATAATTAAAGTTTTAATTTTTCCCTTGTGACTAATGATGGTGAACATCTTTTTATATCTTATTGGCTATATGCCTATCTTCTGTGGCTAAGTGCTTCATCAATTTTTTTTTCTATTTTTACCATGTTATTTTACTAATTTGTAACATTTCTTGATGCACTCTGGATATACTTTCCCTGTTTTCTGTCGGTTTTACAAATAACATCTCCTAGGCTTTGGCTTACATTTTCACTCTTTTTTTTTTTTTTTTTTTTTTTTTTTTTTTTTTTTT
>PVLC010035189.1:0-16456 GCA_004027655.1 Graphiurus murinus | reverse complement strand
CTAGGGAGGGGATGTGGCATAGGAGGGTCTCCAGATGAAAAGGAGAGATCCTCGATAAGCAACGAAGTTGATTTAATTGTAGTGGATGCAGGGGGCAGAGGGACGCCCTAAAGCACATGATGTAATTACACAATCATATCAAGGTCACTCACCGAAGTGAACCTGAGGGGGAGGGAAGGGGAGGGGATTGGGGTGGGAAATGGGGAAAGGGTCAAATGAGAACTGTGTGCAAATATGTTGTTAACAACCCGTACTTAACAAAGATGTATGCTATATTGCACGAATTACTACAATAAAAAAAAAGAAAAAATGGATGCATCAAACCCCAGAAATATCTCTCCAAAGGAACTTAAATGAGAATATTATACTTATATATGCATATGTAAGTTTATAGCAGCATAATTCATAATAGCCAAATTATGAAACCAACCTAGGTATCCATCAACAGATGCATGGATTACAAACACAATGGAATTTTACTGAGCAAAAAAGAAGGACAAAATTATATCATTTGCAGGGAAATGAAAGTGGATGGACCTGGAGAACATTTTGTTAAGTGAGGTTAGCCAGTCACAGAAAGTGAAGGGTCATATGTTTACTCTCATATGTGGAAGCTAGGGAGTAATCAGGATACCAGAGGGGCTTCAGATAATGGAGGAGACACTTCAGTGTAGTCACGGAGGTGACCGAGGGAAGGGGGTCAGAGACGGAGGATCATTGATATTCTGTGCATACATGAGAATACTAATGCCAATCTCATTACCCTTTATGGGGAAGGGGGAATGGGGAAGGAGCCAAAAGAAAGCCCACCAAGTGCTGTGTGCATGTATGTCACCATCACTATGAGCTACATTATGATGAGAGACTATAATGCACCAATAAAATATAAAAATTTAAATAATTAAAATAAACAAAAATAAAGAGCAGAGGACTTTGAAACTGGATAGCCACTGGAGATCTTCAAGAGAAAACTTCAATAATGAAAGTCCAAAAGCAAGAAAAGAAGTAGAAAAACAGTGTGGGAAAAGGTAGGTTTCAATTTTGCTGTGGTCATTTTTTTCCCTCCTATGTGTGAGAAATTGATGCATATTTTTGCTACACAGGGAAGACTTAGTGAATAGAAAAGAATGATGATACAAATAGAAAAATAATCAATAAAACCTAATGAGACCCTTTGAGATCTGAAAAAGGACAGAATAGTCATCTTTACTATAAGTGCAAATCTCCCAAACCTGGTGATATGACCACAGCTATCATCGCTAATGCTGGCTTCCACACTGACTTCCAGAGTGAAAGCATGTGGAGTGAAAACATTTAGTGATACTACTGTTAATAAACTCCACCACTATTTTTGAGGTCAGAGTAGATACAGATTGTTCAAATACTATTTAATTTAAGGCTCTATGAAAAAAATATGAAATTAATTATGTAAGTGAGTATTTACTTAGAACATAAAAAGGATCATAATAAAACACCAATTTTAAAAAAGCAATAAAAAATAAGCACCATAAGCATACCTAAATTCCAAAGATATATTACTAATGTCACTTCACAAGTGTCAAAACAGGAAATTTTTTTAAACAATCAAAGAAGTTAAAGACAGAAAAGAATCATAAACAAGGAAATAGAAGAGTAACTCTAAAAATTCACTAATTAAGTCTAATCAAACTGATAATTTATGTAGGTCTATCATATGTAAATCATGTGGATAACTGAGTTCCCAATTACCTTAACAGGCTCTTGTTTATAGTTTGGAGAATAAGATTAGGTTGGTTTTTGAATTAGAAAGCATCCAGCGTCCAGGTTTGCATGACCTGGACATATTTTTCAGTGAGTAATGAAGCTTGAATAAGTGTTAATATATTTTATGTGTCAAAGGATTAAATAATCAATGAATAAAAATAAGTGTGTTTAACATTGCTATTTGAAGGACTATAAAATTTAATGTCATATCATGAAATGTTAATCATTACTTTTGATAATGTAACTTTGTGTTAAAATAGTATGTTTTTAAATGAAGTCTTCCTCTGTCTGCCCCAGAGTTCATGCTTACTTTTCAGTTCTCTATATTTTCACTTACCCCCATCCCCTGGGAAAATAAGGATATTTTATCTGATAAAATCATTTCCATGGCACAGTATTCTACTATATATATGGACACACAAACACAAAGACACATATGAACCTATATGTATTTATTTTAGCTCATTCTATCACTACTAGGTGCTACAGGGTTTGCTAAAGAAATAGAAAATAAGAAAAAAAGATTGTTTCCTCTTTTAAGTAAAGTAAAAACTAGAAGTAACTAAAGGAAGTGCAGCAGTCATATTTTCCACATATTATATACCCTTACTTATATCTTACACTAGATATGACATTGATATTACCACAAAATATAAATTGAAATTATAAGTAAAACAACTTGGTCTTTTAAGACAGGCAATTAAAGAAGTTTACTAGACCTATAATAAATGCTTCCTCATGCTAAAGGTAATGATAGAATCATAATGCCAAGAATGCGTTGTCTGAAGATTGATATCTTCATTTAGATGTGTAGTGACTAGTTAAGTATTTAAGATTTAATTTCACAAAGGCATTAGCAAATAATGACAATGATATCTTATTGTTTACAATATTTCCTTATGTCTCAGAACATAAATTCAAAATTCTACAGTTTGTTCTATTGTATTCCTGAATCAATTTTTTAAAAATATGACAGCATTTAGTTTCAAGTTTGCAGATTATATATGAAAAAATTCAGAATAGTAATTGACGGCTCAATAGAAGTTTTATGTAGCCAGGGCTAACTGATTTATTTTTAGAAAGCTTGGTTGAATACTTATTCTTCTGTTGGATGTTTTAATGTTTGGTAGACAAATACTATTAGGATAAGGCTATTTCCAAGGAATTATACTTCTTACTTGATGTATTTCAGCAGAATATATCTCAGTATCAAGTAGTTTTGATTTCCCCATTATCTCCCCAGCACCTTGCGTACTGTTCCATGCAGAATTATTGACAGTCTCCTCCTCCAGTGACCCAGTGACAGCCTTTGGGAACTGCCACAGATCACTTGATTAAAAACTTATTTTCCTAATCTCCCATCCTGTTAACTGGATGTCAGAAAGTTTTTTCTTGACCAAGGCTCATGATGTCATCCCTCCTTACTTCTCTACTCCTTGCTCTCTCTTCCCCTGAACTTTCAATTGCATGCTCAATGGTTCTTCCACTCAGGAGCTCTGTCCTCTACTGCTTATCACTACACACACTACAGCTCCCATTGTATCTTAGCCTCTCCCACATGCTCAATCCTTCATAAATTCTTCATACCCCTTGCTTCACCATGCTTCTTTGTTAAAAATATGTTTTCTTTGTATGTCTTCTATGTATAAAAGCTGAAAAAACCCAGTCATACCTTCATACAGATCCTTTGTCACTTTCAAATCACTTCACTACATTATTATGTGCTCCGCATTCCTCCCGTTTAGCCCCCAGGATCCTCCTCAACTATTCTGTATGCTTTCTTATCAGTATTATCTCTTGACCCCCTAGGATGCTTATTCATATTTAACTAGTGGTTCCCCACTGAACAAATACTATTGCTACCTGAGAATTTCAGGAGAACTCATTCTATACCTGGGGATGCTTGAACCCAACGACCCTCACCCATTGTCTGTTTTAGAAAACATGGCCACATTTGGACAGACTCTTCCTCTGAGATTGTTTTACATCAAAAATTTTAGGCACAAGTGTTATATGTTTCATTTCAATCTCTTATCTTTTCAGCTTTTTTATTCTCTTATTTCCACAATAGCTACTCTCAATTTATTTTATATAGCTCATGCTTTTCTGTCTTCTCTAATTGCATTATCCCTCTTCTGGATTTACTTCTTTATCTGTACTCTAGACTCTTGTGATTCCCCCACCAAGAAGCTATCACAAACCTTCCAAAATCTTTCCAAATTTTCTACTTTCCTGATAATTTTCATGTAGAAAAATCTTATTTAGCAGAGATATAGATGCCATAAGGAATTTTTTTCCTTGATTTTAGATTTGTTTTTCACTTTCATGTACAAGTTTAGATGTATTTAAGGCTCATTCCACCCCTTTCTTCATAATTTTGGAGATATTGGTGTCTTTAATCCACTCATAGATTAACATTTCTTCTGGTTGTCAATACTACTCTAACTTTCTTATTTGCCAATATTCTAAGTCCTGTTATGATTAGTTGCTTCCAGCCTGTCAGAAATGTCTAAGAAAATTCAGGCATTCCTTATCCTTGCTCTTCATTTTATTTTGCACATATTTTCAATTTTTTATACTAGTTATTTTATTTTTCTATTAGCCATACAAAACATATAATTAACTTAACCATAGATTATGGATAGGTCTTCCAAGAAGGGTCAGGTTAGAATTGCAATCCTGGTATGAAGAAGAGTGTTTGGCTGAGGATGAACATTAAAAGCGTGTTAATTAAAAGAATAAATGATAGAAAATATCTTGTTCTTTTGGTCTACAGCAAAGTTACCTTAAAAATAGAACATAAAATAAAATATTTTTCTATAAAATTACTCAGAACATTAAAATAATGTGTGAAATTAAAATCTCTATTGCCTACTATAAAAAAGATGGTTGTGTTAACAACTATAATTCCATACATTTTACTTTGACTTTTGTAAGCCATGATACGTACTGTAATGGATAATAAGACCTTTAAAATGTTTATCATTCTAATGTCTCTGCTTATTATGCATATTAAAAATAAGCTTTGGTCTTTTTGAGGTAAATTATTTAGAAATTACTATAACACTTAAGCTGAATACATTTCATTATTAAGCATTGCTGCAAAATGCTATGCTAAAATATAAGGATCTATAGTACTAATTTTTGTAGTGGTAATGATATAATTAACATTATTAATTTTTTCAGTGCTTTACATTTTTAATTAAACTATAGAAATAACTATTGATTTCACAAATCTTAGAAAATCAATAGTTCTCACTCCATTTTTCCTTGAATATATTCTAAATATTATTGTACTATTAAAATATTAATATGGTCAAAACTCAGAATGATTATATATGGGAAAGGCATATCTCATGTGAAATGAAACCATGTAATTACCTGTTTCTTTATCAAATATGTTATGATACAGGTCTACTTCTTGAAACATTACAACTATGGAAGTGGTTTTATTTTTGAAGCATTAACATTGGATGAATATTAAAAACAAGCCAGTGTTTTTACTAAATGCTTTAAATTTTTTACCTAAAATCCTTGAAAAAAGAAATATTTTATTTTAAAATATAAATAAACAGAGGTTTATTATATTAAAGAAATAGAATTAAAAATCAAAAAATCAAGTTTCATTAGAAACAAAAAACCTAAGCTCTTTCCTCCTCATGATTAAGCAAAAAACAAACAAACAAAAAAACCCCCCAAACAACAAAAAAAACCTTAGCATTTCTAGCAGCTAAAACTATGCAAACAGAGACCATTTTCAATGATTAGTGAGGCACATCATATATGTTCAGATGCCACATCACAGAAGGCAATCATTTTGCATATAGCCCCAAATTATTAGAATTAAAATCTCATTCAACTCACTGTCTGGAACTTGTCACAAGTCACCCTTTTTGTGCCCTAAATTGGAAAGGTACCCCAAATGTATTTTTTTCTTAATTTATTGGTGCATTGTAATCATACATCTTGATGAGGTACAGGATGGTAGAGGCATACATGCATAAATTTCCACCCTATTCCTTCCCGCTTCCCTCCTTCTCATGTTCAACATAATGATTGACTTTGTTAAGCTTGTAAATACACATCACATCACGTGCATTACAGTGTTTCCCTCTTCCCCCTCCCATTTTCCTCTATTAGGTCACCTTCTTCACTCATCTAAGCTTTCCCCTTCTTTGTCTGGAGTTCCCCTTATGTCCCATTTTCTCCCTACCTTTCACATATTAGGGAAGACATTAGACTTTTCACTTTTTATGACTGACTAATCTCACTTAGCATAATGTTCTTCAATTCCATCCATTTCCCTACAAATGGCAAAATTTCATTTTTCTTTATGGCTGAGTAAAATTCCATTGTGTACATATCCCATAGTTGTGTAATCCATTCATCTGTTGATGGACACTTTGGCTGGTTCCATAGTTTGGCAATTGTGAATTGTGCAGTTATAAGTATAGATATGCATGCATTAGTCTGATAGTTTTATTTACATTCTTTTGGGTAGATACCCAGAAGTGGTATTGCTGGGTCATATGGTAGGTTCATTCACATTTGTCTTGAAGATCTTTCATACTGTTTTACAAAGTGGTTGCACTAACTTGCAATCCTATCAACAATGTATTAGAGCTCTGACTTTTCCACATCCTTGCCAGCATTTTTTGTGTTTTTAATGATTGCCATTCTAGTTGGGGTTAGGTAAAATCTCAGGGTACTTTTGATTTGCATCATTATGCTAAAGATGTTGAGCATATTTTTACACATTTATTGGCCACTTGTAGTTCTTCTTTTGTGAAGTGTCTATTTAGTTCACTTGCCCATTTTTTGATTGGGTTATTTATTTTCTTAGCAGTGAGTTTCTTGAGTTCTCTTTATATTCTAGATATTAGTCTTCTATCAGAAGAGTAGCTGGAAAAAATCTTCTCCCATTCTGTCAGTTCTCTGTTGAGGTTTTGGATAGTTTCCTTTGCTGCAAAGAAGCTCTTTAGTTTAATGCAATACCATGTATTGATCCTCCTTTTAATTTCTTGTGTCTTTGGGGTCTTTTTGAGAAAGGTTTTACCTTTACCTATGTGTTAAAATGTTGGATATATGCCCTCTTCAGGTAGCTGCAATGTCTCTGGTCTCTGGTCTAATTTCCAGGTCTTTGATCCATCTTTAATAGACTCTTATGCAAGGTGAGAAAATGGGGCTTATTTCCATTTTTATGCATATGGTTAACCAGTTTTGCCAACACTATTTGTTTAAGAGGTTATCTTTTTTCCAGTGTATGTTTTGGCTCCTTTGTCAAAAATATATTCTCTGTCTATGTGCAGATTTGTTTCTGAGTCTTTTATTCTCTTCCATTGGTCTATGTTGTTTTTGTGTCAATATTATGTTTTTTTATTAGTATGGCTTTATAGCATAGTTTAAAGTCAGGTATTGTGATGCCTCCTGCATGGTTCTTCTTGCTGAGAATTACTTTGGCTATTCTGGGTTTTTTGTTGTTTTGAGTGACTTGGTTTAGGAAGTCTGAAATTATTCTTATTGGTTTGTCTCTGATGTCAGTTGATCTTCTACTTTCATTGCCTTTAGGATTCTCTCTTTGTCCTCTACATGAGTCAATTTGATTATTATATGACATGGTGAACCTTTTCTCTGATCTTGTCTAATGGGGGTTTTATATGTTTCCTGTACCTGTGTGTTGACCTCTTTTTTATGTTTGAAAAAAACTTCTGATATTAATTCTCTGAAAAGATTATTGATTTCTTTGGTTTCAGATTCTCTTCCCTCTTCTATGCCTCAAAAGTATTTTCTATTCTAATGAAGGTCATATAGGATCCAATTACTGAGCATCCAGGGACCTTCTAACTGAGCAGTGTTCAGAAATGAAACTTTTAAAAAATGGCCTAAAACACTACTTTTCCAAACCCATCTCACAATCTATCAGCTCTCAACACGCATTCTGTCAACTATATCCCTTTAATTTGGAAATAAATGTGAGTCTTACCAAATAAACTTACTTTAGAGTCTAGGATATCTATTTTAACAATGTCTCTGAGTGAGTAATACCAAGGCAAAATTATGGTTTACAGCAAGAGAAGTATGGAAATTATCTACTATATCATCATGTACTGCAGATTAGAGAGAGTAGGACTGCCTACCCTAAACCATCACATAATTGAGCTAAACATTTGGAACTATAAGTGCACTGAGTTCTCATTATCTTCTCAAAGACTGTCAAAACATCAAATCTACTGTATTTATTGTCCTCCATCTGCAGATTTTCAGATGATTTTGCTAACTCAGATATTTACATTCTCCTCCTCTAAATTTCCTGTATTTTCCTTACCTCTCTCAATCCTTTCACAGTGAACTCTGGAACTTTCATTTGATAAGTGGCAAAAATCTACATAATCTTGTTCCATCCAGTTTTCTCCAAATTTTATTATTCTTTATCACCAAGTAAAATCACATTGTGTATATATACCACAGTCTCATAACCCATTCATCTGTTGATGGACACCTAGGTTCATTCATAGTTTGACTACCACGAATTGTGCTGCTATAAACATGGATACAAATGTGGAACTATAATATTCTGATTTCAGTTCATATTACAATGAGTGAGATTAGCTCATATCAGAAAGTGAAGAGTCATATGTTTTCTCTCATATGCAGAACCTAGAAAGACACTGGGAAACAAAAGAGAATTCAAGGAAGTGATGAGAGATACCAGTAGAATAGTGAAAGGGGATATGGGGAGAGAGGAGACTTAATGAAGGAACCAATTCAAACAATCCTATGTATATTACTGAAGCCATTAATACCAACTTCAATATTTTGAATAGGGAAGAGTAGGAGGAAGAGGAGGAGGAGGAGGAGGAGGAGGAGGAGGAGGGAGCAGGGCTGGATCTGGGGAGAAATGTACCAGGTGCTTACTATTATACCAGGTGCTATAATAAGTTTATATTACACTAAACCTCAATATGATGTATAGTTACAATGTACGAATAAAAGCATAATAAAATCAATATTCTAAATTTGTTTTTTTAAACTCTTTTCTTCTGCTTCAAACAAAACAAGGTTTCCAGTTTTATCCTTGACAGATCTCTCAACCTAAAAACTGTCTCCCATCATAAAACATCTCAGGTTGGGAGGATATTGTATTTTCCTTGGTCTCTATTGTTTATTCCAGATGTTTTTTCCACCTGTCCTCTATCAAACATCCCTCTCTTCTGATATTCAAACAGCTTGAAAATATAAACTGTTCCTCTTTCTCTTAGCACTGCCATTTTTGAGGATAATTTTCATTTATTGAGAACTTTACTCTGGTTTACAGTTTTCCATTTCTCCTGTACAATATTACCTTCCTTTTTGACTTTTGATTTTAAATGAATCATATTTCCCATGCTGATGTATAACACTCAATAAATATTGTTTAATTAGTTAATAAATTGGTCATATTTCTCAGTATGTATCAACTTTGTCTTTTCTCAGACCTAAGTTAAATTTCATGATTTGCCATCTTTTCTTACTTAGAAATATATTTAATGTTTTGCTCCTTGCTCCTTTCATCACTCTAACCTAAAAAGACATTGAGTCTCGTAGATCACACCATTTATTTTATCTGTGCAAGAATTTTTTTTTTCAGTGCTGAGAATCAGACCTAGAGCCTCGCACATGCTAGGCAAGCACTCTACCACTAAACTATATCCCAAGCCCCTGTAAAAAAGATTTGATAATATAAACATTGGTAAAAATCATAATTATAAACTTATTTTAAAAAATGCTTACAACATTCACCATTAGTGGGTCAATTTTCTGTAAATACCAGGATTTGAGAGAATTAATTTGGGAAATCTGTTCTTTTCTCCATTCTATCCTTTTTCACTAGATAGTCACATTAAATTTCATGGTTTTGAATAACATATATACCTCTATTCTCTCAAAATTTAGATCATATAATTATTCACTTATTTTTTTATACTTCTATGTTTTTGTTTTTTTATTTTTGCTTTTTACTTTATATTAAGTCTCAATAATTAAGATTATACTTTACTTCTGATACATGACATATTTTATCACCACAATTTAAACTATTGCTCTTTATGAATCCATAAATATTGGTAAATATCCGAAAATAAGTTTTTAAATTTACTTGTGTACAAACATAGTTTTGCATTATGGTGTTTTATTGTTTCCTATACTGATTTCTACATATCTAATTTTAGGCTTTACATTTTTGTAAATATAAAATGTAAACAACTACACATGTGCACAACTACCGCATGTTTAGCAGATAAATTTGAACATATAACTAAAATAAGCCTGAATATTTAAAGAACAAACCCCAATATAATTTCTTATATTCTACATAGTTGAGAAAAAAATCTTATTGCAGATTATTAGTACTAAAAATAAATTTTCTAATTTTTACCTGATGAAACTTTTAAGTAAATTACTTTTCTTCTCAATTGGGTAACCTTACTTTGGTCCTGCACGCTACAGAAATACTTTCACCATTTTATCATTGAGGATGACTTTACAAAATTATTTAAAATCAGACACATCTTCTTTTTATTTTTAGGTTGCTGAGAGTGTTATCATGAATGGTGTGAATTATAAACTTAGTGATATCCTGTCTTAAAAATGTCTACCATTTGTGCTGGGTATGTAGCTCAAATGGTAGACTGTTGCCTAGTATGTGCAAGCCTCTGGATTCAATCCCTGGTAACACACACATATACACAACAACAACTGGGTCTGAACCAAAAACAGTGAAATATGAACAAAATTAGACTTTTCATAAATAACATGTCATCCTTGTAAAAGGCAATGCCAATGGCATTAGCTTAATATATTAATAATTTATACAAAAGTAAGATGGAACATTTGTGAAAACCACTAAAGGTGTTTTAGAATCAATCACCTATATGTCATATCTCATTAATCAGTCTCTGTGGTCAAGTATTCTAGGTTGCATGGTTTGTGCTTAAAAATGCTCAGACAGAAGAGCTCTACATCAAGACAACACACAGCTCCATGTCTGACTAACTTCACACTTCTGCAGAATCTCATCCCATCTCATTGGGAAATTTTCATTTTAGTCTACATACTTCTCTGTCCAAGCAAATTAATCACAACATATTAAGTTGCCTAGAGGACGACCAGGGCCATTCTATTAGAAAGGTGACCCACTAATAATTACCTAGGGGCAGCAGATAACATTAGTTGGAGCCATCTCTTCCCAAATCCACCACTAAAATGACTCATATGTCAAATAATACCAATTTATTATTGTATTCTCTGATGTTTCATTTTGATTATATTATTATCTAAATGTTTTAATACTCAACTATAAACATTACCTATAAATATTAATGTCAGAATTTCCATTCCTATTTTCATTATGATATGACAAAGTTTTATAGAACTATTTCTTGAATTTTATATTTTTAACCTCATCTCCACACACAAATGTTTTTTGTTATTGACAACTGTATGTGCATGTGTGTTTTTTACAGTTATATAATATATGAAATCCTCTATTAAATAATTAATTTCTGTGAGAATATTCATTAAATTTATAATCCCCAAATTGTCTATTATGGTTTCTTCATATAGGTATATGATCACATCTATCAGTGAGTATTTGGTATGGCCATTATAAGAGAAAACTGAATAGCATAAATTTAACAAACAGTGGCAATTTATGTCCTATATAAAAGTCCACTGATGAGTCATCTAGAATCAGAGGTGGCTATCAAAGGTTGTCGGGCCCTCAGGCATCTTCGAGGTCGCTACTCTGCTGACATCACTGTCTGCACTATAACTCAGGGTCCAAGTTGCTGCCGGCCCAGGCAGTAGGATGCAGGAAGGGCAAAAGAAAAGCACGGAAGGAATGAATTGAACATTGAGCACACATTAGATGTGCGATTTTGAAAATTTATTGAAGTTAACCCACTAACCTAGAAATACATTTCATTTTCTCCAGTGCTGACTTTACTTCTTGTCAAACTCTGTTTAGACAGTGAACCAATAAATCCACCAGTGGCTTTCCTTCATTACACAAATGGCAACACTGACCTACCTTCCCATTGACTCTTTCTGTGTGAGAAGTTGTTTGGTGTTGTGTTTTACATGTGGGGAGATATTTATGTTCTCTTGCTCACCGAATTTAAAATCATATTTGCTGCTAGTTGTCAGTAGCATCATTTCTGAACATAAAGAATCATGCCAGACTTTTCCTTGGGGAGTAATTCTAACTGGTATCCACACGACATTATTTATTATCTAACAGAGACACAGACATAAAATGTATGCTTCCTTTTGTTTGTACTGGCTGCCTAAGTGAGCTAAAACAATGTCCATTTTAGAGGGGGCCTTGACCATATTGATGATTTCTATCTGAGGAAGTATACCATGGTGGCTGGAGAATGTTTAAGACATATGTGCAGCTCATAGATATTCTGCTCCATAAATAGTTTTGGATATTTACCTATGGAGAATAAATATTCTGCTCTAGGGACAAAAGAATGGTGTGCATTTCATATAATGAAGTAAGATACTATATTGCTGCAGTGTGTACTTAAAACTTTGTACATGATTATTAAAGGAATATATTTGAATGTCTCATTTATGGATTTGGATCAAAATGTATTTTAAAATGCTAAAGGTATCTTTTTACTTTTTCCCATAAATGTTTGCACAGCTGATATTTTACCATGCATAATTCAAAGGGACCATAAGTTACAAAATGTGCATGGCATATTACTTGCTGTAGCAGCCGAGTGAAGAAAACATAATTTAAATATCATCATTTTTCAGTACCAGGAACCATTATGTATGCTGCAAAAGGTCTTGATTTTTCCTATACCATTAAAATCATATTTTAAAAAAATACATACCAAATAATGTAGAAGGCAGCATAAAGATTTACGTTGCCTTTTTGCTGTTGCAGAAACATACACCTGTAATCTCAGTACTTGGGAGACCTTAACAGGAGAATCATAGGTTCAAGGCCAGTTCCAGCAACTTATTTAGACACTCATCAACTTAGTGAGGCTCTATTTCAAAATAAAATAGATCTGGGGGTATAACTTGGAAGCAAATTGCCCCTGAGTTCAATTGCAATTATCACAAACACACACACACACACACACACACACACACACACACACAAAATGTATCACCTTTTCAATGTTTGTAAGGTATACAAATAACTGAATGCACCATAATTTATGTAAACATACCCCTATCGTTAGGTATTTTAAGTAGAGCATTGTGTTATTAGACTCAGTTAACATTCTTCTCCATATATTTATTCATATACATCATGTACATATATCCAGAGAAAAAATTACTAAAAGAAAGCCATTGTTTTAAAATAATACTTATGTTCCAAATTATGATGGGTATTGCCAAATTGAATTTTAAATAATTAATATTCTATAAGGAAGGACTAGGAATGTTTGTTTATATTCATTCCCAGGCCAGCATAATATAACACTATAATTTTAATTTGTTAGTCTCCTGGATATAATAAAATGTGTCTCATTATCATAATATGCATTATTTTAAGTATAAATGAAATTGAAGTTTTTTAAATGAGATTTTGTTTTTAATGGATTTTTCTTTTTCTGAAAGTTGTGTTTTCTTGTTCTTTGTGCATTTCACAAAAACATTAATCTATAATTTATGCATAAAACTTGAAAATCACAAAAATGTGCACTTTGTTACATAGGTATTTTTATGGATTATATTAATGGTCCCACTTCTTCATTCCCATGCCAATATCTGTTGCCATATAACTCTTTAGTTCCTATCATCCCTTAAATCTGAGCATGCTTCATAACTTACCTTGGCTAATATTAAGTATCAGAAGTGAGCCAGGCATGGTGGCACATGCTTGTAATCCCAGCATTTGGGAGGCTGAGACCGAAGGATCCAGGTTCACAGCCAGCCTCAGCTACCTAGTGAGACACTCCGAAACTTAGTGAGACCTGGTTTCAAAATAAAGAATAAAAAATAGGGCTGGGGGTATAGTTCGAAGTTAGAATGCCCCTGAGTTCAATACCCAGTACCGAAAAAAAAACAAAAAAAAAAACAAAAAAACTCAGAAGTTGTGATATGCCAATCAGAATTTGTTATCTCTTGAGGTGGCGATTTGGTTCCCCATGCCATGAAATGATTGCTCCTGATTCCATTATGAGTTAATTTCTGCCACTTATAGAGGTAAATCCATCATAGGGTAATCTGCCTGCAAGGCAGGGCTATTCCTGGAATCTTGAAAATACCTTAGTTATAGTAATCTTAGTGTCCTAAGTCTTAGAGCAAGATGAGGCAAATTTAGAATTAATCAACTTTCTATTACTAGCTTTTAGACAAATGTTCCTCAGGAGATTAACATGTCTCTTACAAAGTTGAGCAGAAATCTCACCCAAAGTTTAAGGTAGAACAGAGACAGATACAAAATGAAGGCAGAACTACCAAGTTTTTATCTAGCTTTTATATACTCATTAAACTAAATGGCTTGTTAACCTTATCAGCAGCAGCCTCTAAGACTATTATAAACTTATATAATTGTCAATTAGTTTCCTCAATGTTTTTGTTCCCTTTCTTTCCCTTCCCCTTCTTTTGCCTTGCCTTCTTTCTCCTTCCTTCCTTCCTTCCTTCCTTCCTTCCTTCCTTCCTTCCTTCCCATCTTACTCCCACTAAGATAATCTCTCTCCCACTCATAAACAAAAGCAATTTCTAAAAATTCAATGAGAATGTTAGACCATTTTTGTACTAGGACAGGTTTTCTTTTCCAACAAACAAGTTGTCCTTTCTTCTTCCATCCCATTCCCTAAATAAGAAGAACATATGCTTTAAATTTTTTCCCCAAATCTCATTTAAGTCCTTATCTATTTTAAATTTGCTTTTACTTTATTAAAAAGAAGATGCAAAGATGGCACCTGAGTGAAATGCCTTTACCCAGACGCTGTGATTTTGAATCAAATTTGCAAAAAACCCAAGTTTCTTAAAAGAAGGAAAAAGCAACAAAAAGGGGCAAGAGCTGAATCACAATGGAAGAGGACTTGGAAAGCCCTTCAGGAAATAAAGGAGATCACCAAGCAGAGGCACGCTGCGAGCCGCAGGTTCCATGCAGGCCCCAAGCGGACCCCACGCAGGCTGTGGACTTGGTGGAACTAGGACCTGGAACTGAGAACTACAGGCACCTCGGCGGACCCAGCGAACAGGCTTGGCATGCGCGCCCCCAGGACTCCACACCCTACGCAGACAGGGAAACCCCCACCAGCCACAGCAATCGGAACATGTGGGACGATCAGCATAAGTTCCAGAGGGACATTTCCAGGGCACCACTCCAGGGACTGGGCGAAAGACTGCACAACAGAGATTGAACCAGGATGGCAGCAAATGTAACTTCTTGACAGAAAAAAGAGGAGCGGAGCTGCACAGATTCCAGGAAACAAGGGAGCGGGCGATGCGTGACGCAAGCCAGCGGGGGCCACAAGCGGGCATGCACCATTTTTCATGCCAGCCCCTCCCATACAAGGTCCTGCCAGCTATCCAGACCTCCTTTGACCAACTGTGCCCCCAGTGACAAGAGGTGGAACAAACAATGGAAATATGAGCAACAGGGATCTGTAAGTTGAATTGCGCCCCTGATTTGCGGGAGCCCCTGTGAAGAGGCCACAGACATAAGCTAGCAGCAACAAACCCCTTGCCTGCACTGACTGAGCAAATAATAATGCCAGAGACACACTCAAAAATTTAAGCTCAGTACTTACGAACTAGCAGAGTGTTTGTCTTAGTACTTGGTTGCTGTTTTTATGTTTTAGGGTTTTTTTGTTTGTTTGTTTTTATGTGTTATGTTTTATCTCTTTTTACTCAGTATTCGTTTTGTATTGCCTTGATTTACTTATGTTTGTTTGGATGATTGCTTGCTTTGTTTATACTTGCTTCCAGGAAGCAAAAAGCTAATCAAAGAAGAATAAACTCCACCGAAAACAGAAGTCAAAACTCAAAATGTTAGAAATTAAAAATCATTTCTCAATAATCACACTGAATATAAATGGTCTCAATTCCCCAATAAAAAGGCACAAGGTGGCAAAATGGATCAAAACTCAGAACCCATCTATATGCTGCCTACAAGAAACACACCTTACAAGCAAAGATTCCCACAAACTAAAGGTGAAGGGCTGGAGTAAGGTAATCCATGCCAATGGAACTGGAAGAGAAGCAGGAGTAGCAATGATGATATCAGATAAATTAGACTTCAAGCCTAAGCTTATCAGAAGAGACAAGGCTGGTCCTTTTTTACTAGTAAAAGGAACAAACCAGCAAGAGGAAATAACAATTATTAACATCTATGCCCCAAATGCAGGTGCAGCCACCTTCATAAAACAAACTCTGTATGAAACAAAGACACACATAGATCCGAATACACTAATACTAGGAGACTTCAATACTCCTCTTACATCTCTAGACCGTTCTTCTAAAAAAGATCAGTAGAGATGCCTCAGACCTAAAGAATACCATAAGCCAAATGGACCTATTAGACACATATAGACTCTTTCACCCAACTACAGCTGAATTCACATTTTTCTCAGCTGCACATGGAACCTTCTCCAAAATAGACCACATACTGGGTCACAAAGCAAGCACTGGCAAATTCAAAATATGTAAGATAATTCCCTGCATCTTCTCAGACCACAATGAAGTGAAACTAGAA
>PVLC010035188.1:0-16477 GCA_004027655.1 Graphiurus murinus | reverse complement strand
TTTCAACCCTAGGAATGTCATCTGTTAAAGGAAAGCAGATTATTTTTTCCTGCTAGAAACTCAAGAACTCATTCAGAGGTCTTCGCCTCATTAGCCCAGTGATTTAGCTGATGGAACAGACTGCCTCTGGCCATATGTTCACAGGCTGCAAACAGAAAAGAAAGCAATTTCTAGACGCCTTCAGCCCTCCTGTATTGCTTTCAGGCTGGGTTTCCTTAAAGTACTCCAGAATGGAGTTCCCACCAATATTAAATAACTCCAGCAAAGGTGTTGGTCCAAACTCCCTTGGACAGGTTAGAAAGTGCTGGCCATGCCATCCCCACCCTCCGCTTCAGACTTGGAAAGATATTAAGGACTACCATGCAAACGCAGAGGGAGTTCAGAGGTTGCGGTGGGAGACGCTCACAGGAAACACAGAATATGTCACAATGTCTCTATCACTCATGCTTCTTATTTTACTTTTCTCCTCCCTTTTGCCCTGTGGGAAAGCCACAGCAAAAGTACAGACATATACTGAGCACTTACTCAGTCCCATGCCCTGTGCTGGGAGCTTAATTATATCATTTCATCTTCAATCAAGCAGGTATATATAGATATTTCTGTCATCCCAAGGAGAAAGTGGTCCTGGGGAATTGTCAAAAGACACACTAAGTTTCAGGGGTGGTATTTGAAAGGAGAGTTTCTAACTCCTTAGATGATGGAAGTGAAAGTAAGAAGGAAGTATTTCATAGTGTTCTCAGGGAGTTCTCTGGGTGTAGCCTCTGAGCTGTGCTTCTCTAAGTTCTAAGAGCTAAAGGAGTCAGAGTGGGTTCCAGAGGAAGCCAGAGCTAGAAAGTTTATCTGGCACTATACTCTAAAATTTAAAATAAAGCCCTTCAACATTCTACCTGGATTCTTCTGTTTAGTTTACCAGATCAGAAGACTAGACAATATTCTTTTGATGGTGACTGATAAGACAAAAAGAATGGGAGGTTCCTCATAAAGTATCTTGTGGAAAGGAGAGAGAGAGAGAGAGAAAGAGAGAGAGAGAGAGAGAGAGAGAGAGAGAGAGAGAGAGAGAGAGAGAGAGAGAGAGATTAGAATATTCAGTATTCAGAGGAAGAGAAAAGTTGGAAGAGGGAGAAAAAATACAACCATTCAAGATAGTCTCAAATGAACCTAAAATCCTTCCCAGTGCATGGGAATCCCCTTCCAGCTGTATGGAATTGTGTACAGTAAGTGATTGCTCCAGTTGTGAACAAGAGACAAGAAAAGGGTTGGTGAATTGCAATGGGAAATCTGACATTAAATGTTGAGAATAAACACACTAAAGAGGCACAGAGTCCCCAAAGGAGAGAAATGCTAAAGGGTGAGCTGAGAATTTGGAGATTCTTTTCCGTGGAGACATTGGCCAAACCACTGAATTTAGTTGAGTTTAGCTGTGAATCTGGAGGCAAGAAAAAATAAAATAAAAATGATGTAGAATAAGATGTCCACCAGATCAGGGAGATTGAAGATGCAGACTGAGGTGTGCACACCAAGCTCTTTCACAACATGTTTCCCAGCTTCTGGAGAAAGAAAGCAGGAAGCTAAGTTCAGTGGAATATCAGAACCAGGAAGTAGTAGTGGAAATTCCCATCATCTCTGTCTTGAGGAGTTCCAAAGTCACTAGAGTCTGCAGACATCCCATCATTTGTCGAAGTGTGGATGGAACTGGGGGACATCATTTCAAGTGCAATGATCCTGGCACAGATGACCTCACTCATAGGGAAGCTAAAAGATCAACCTCATAGAAGCAGAGACTAGAATCAAGGTTACTACAGACAAGGAAGGGGAGTGGTCGAGAGAGGTTAACTGATGGGTACCAAAATACAGCTAGATAGGAGGAATGAGGTCTAGTGTTTTCAAGTACAATAGGTTAATTATAGTCTAAATAATGTATTATATTTTTTAATAACTATAAAAGAAATATCTGAAGATTCCCAACACCTAGAAATTAACAGTCTTTGAGGAGAATGAGAATTACCCAGATTTGATCATCACACATTGTACATAGGTAACAAATAATCACACTATACTCCATAAATGTTGTATAAATATTATGTGCCAGGTAAAATATTTTAAATTCTTAAAAGAAATTTCAGCAAGGTTCATACCCTAGAAGGAGGATTAAACACTATTAATAAGACACAGTCAGCTCTGTGCCCAAAGGGTCATAGAAATCAGTGCTCATTACCCATATCCAGCAGAAGGAAAGAGATTTATCTTCAAATCTTCTTTTATACATTATGTCTCATATGAAAGCAAAGTATTTATATATAGGGAACAGACCTTAATGGATAGTAATGAAGAAATGTAGAAAATAAAAATAGACCCACAGGGTAAAAATATTAAAAGCAGTAGGCAAAGATTTTAAAATAACCATAAGCTACATTTTCAAAAATAGAGAAAAGCACAGACAACTGGGATGAAAAGATAATGATTTTGATGAAATTGTAAATTTATGAAACAAATAACTTAATATACATTATATAAATGAAAAACACAGTATTCAAAGCTAAAAACTCAGTGAGTAGGCAGATACAATAGAAAAGAAGCAGAATTTGTACCAGGAGACATAAAAAAGTAGGAAAAAAATTAAAAATAATAAAACACAAATAACATATGGAAATAAAAGAGAGTCATGGGAAATTTTGAGGATAAGAAAATAGAAGTTACATAAACAGGAAACAGAAATTATAAAATTATATAAAAACAAAATTATCAGATTTTTTCCAATATGTATGATATGAATTTCCAAACTGAAATTCCTTTGTGCCAATCCAAATTTTAAAAAGGGCTCAAAATGAAGCACATCATTGTGAAGTTTCAAAAATATAGAAATAAAAAGTAATGAAAATAAAAAGATTCCAGAGAAAAAATATAGGACCATACAAAAGTGGGGTCAAATTTCTCAATGACATAAAAATAAGCAAGAAAACAGTGAGGATAATTCTTAAATTATTTAAATTCTATACCCAGCCATGAAATTTACCTAATGACTTTCCTTTGAGAAGTTACCAGAGCATTTGCTTCAGAAAATGAGCTAGTAAATCAAGGAAAAGTACCTAGTAAAGAACCAGAATTAATCCAACCAGAAGACTGTAAGGACCAGCCAGGTTGAAAGCTCTGTAACCATACTCCAGAGCATCTGCCCCAGATATGAACAGAGTCAGCCTAGGAAAGAGGTCTTCTTGGGGTAACAGTGGAACATCTAGTACATCTCAGCACCTGTAAAATATTTTTAGCTGGACGTGGTGGTGCACACATGTAATCTCAGTTTTTGTGAGGTTGAGACAGGAGGATTTTAGATTTGCAGCCAGACTAAGCAACTTAGGTCCTCTACAACTTAGTGAGACATTGTTTCAAAATAAAAAATAAAATAGGGCTGAGCGTGTAGCTCAGAGGTAGAACACCTCTGTATGCAATTACCAATAACAAAAGAATAATAATTATAACTTCTAGCAGATCTTTTGGTGCATTCCAAATAATGTTATCAATGTTATCAATGGTGTCAATGAAATTAGATCTAGGTAGAATTTTGTTTTCTTTTTTGTGGTACTAGGGATTGAATCCAGAGGCATACTGCTTCTGAGATACATCCCCAGTCCTATTTAATTTTTTTTTTTTTTGAAACAGGGTCTTGCTAATTGATGAGGGTCTTTCTATGTTGCTGCAGCTGGATGAACCTATGATCCTCCTATCTCAGCCTCCTAAGTACTGTGATTACTAACACGTGTGCACCATCATGCTCAGCTTCAAAGTAGAATTTTTTAAATTGATTGTGCAAATAAAACAATAGCCCACAAACTGGAAAACTTCAGACCTGAAAACTGGCAGGAGGTCTAAGCTTTACAGGAGGTACAGCAGTTTGGAAGGCACAAGAGAGAAAGTGTGTCCACCTGTATCCTTATTGGCTGCATGGCAGAGGTGCAGTCAGGGGCCAGCTGTGGTTGCAGATGGTGAGACCCCCAGCAGGAAGAATGCACAGTGGAACTGCCATTTGGAGGAAAACAAATAGCAAGCAGCAACTTTACTTCCAGACCTGTACCTTTAGGGTTCTAGGCAAAACGGCGCACATCCACGTCAGCGTGGGTGTGTACATGCACACTACCCTTTGCATAGTCATTGCAGAGGACTATACACAATGTGCACACCTGCCATTACACCAGAGGGGCACACCCATGGCTATTTGGAGAGAACACAAGTTCATGGCTACATGGGATCATGTACTCACCGCCAGCCTGTGCTCTGCCTGGGGCCCCACACTGCATATATTCCTTTGTAAGGCAAATGGGGTTGTTGAAGCTGATCTGTCTATAGCTGATTGGTTTAATCTTGCTGAAGCAAGACAACAAAAGCAAAAGCTCACATTTGCAGTTTTCTTATGTTAGGGTGAGAGTTTCCAAGAAGTCAGGATAATTAAAATGGTACCAACGTGGCAATGGACAGTTGGTCTTGAGGTATCTAAATAGTGACTCCCATTTTTGTTTATTTTTTAACAATAAGAACATAAAAAATAACTATACCAAGCCAAAGTATTACTGGAGGAGACATCAAAAGGGACATGAACACATTTTTTGTTAGATCAAGGACATCAATAAAAATACTGGCTATTACTTCAAGAAATGCAATGTAGTCATAAGCATGGGAAAAGTAAAGTTTTGAATGAGAAGGACAAATGAAAGAGTTAAATCTTCATTACAGAAAGAAACCAGCAAATGATACCCAATGGATTTTTTTTAAGCAGTACAAAATAGAACTCAAAGACCCAATTAACCAAGAGCAAGAATAATTGACCTCTATCAAGGTGGGCTGAGGGCGGGCCAGAACAAGTGATTGCTAGTTTTTATCCTAAAATTTTAATGCTACTGACTTTTTAACTATGTTAATGTGTAAGCCTAATAAAAATAAATTGACATTTTAAGGTCATAATTTTATGATTATAGTTTTATAACTGATAATAATTGTATAATGATTCACATTAAAATTTTCAAATTAAATTTTCATTCCCCAAGAACTTCCATTCTGAAAATATTTGTTTTTATTGAAAGGCCAAAAGGAAGTTTAATATATGTGATGTGAAATATGTGCATTCATACACCATCTGAGAATTGAAAGAAATCTGTCTCTTGGATCCCAATTATAAAGTATACCTCGGGACGACTGGGAAATAATTGCTTGCAAAACCAACAAACAACCCAAGACACAAATTATGTCCAATAAATCCCAGCTTTTTAAATTGCACCATAGAACAACTGTGTATTAAAATCTTCAATATAATGATGCAATTATCTTTCCATGAACTTTCATACATGTGTTCAATGAGTATCAATTAAGCACCTACTAATTCTCAGTACTTGGTAAATACTTCTAGTACAAGTTTTGCTTCAGTAAGATGGCAGGAGCCTACATGGTCTCTCCCCCTCCCTGTCACCACCAGGCACTGATATTCTGCATCACCCTACTCTGGAATTACTCTACGACTTAACCCCAAACAAAGTCAACATAGATGTTTCTTGCCCCTAACAGAAAACCTCATTTGGGAGGTTCGTGTAATGAATGCAGTAGGAGCAGTATAGTTCCCAAACAACTCTAACCACCAACCAGAATTTCTAAAGGGACCATGACACAAATTTAGTGTGTGAAATAGGAACCATGTCACTTTGTTAAATGGAAAACAAATGGGTCCCTCCAGCTGAAATCGAAAATATCAGTTCTTTTAACAACCGTAAAATAACCAGTGCTTTTCTACTCTCAAACTGTTCTAAACTAAAGACTAAGACTATTCTCTTCTCTCCCAAAGCCAGGGCATAAATAGCCCCCTGAATAATTTCTAGGCTATCATAGACATCATCATAGTTAATGCACATGAAACTGATGAAGTAAGACTATTTTCCATAAGCCACATTTAAAGATCAATGAATATTTTGTGGTTATATTTGTACTTCAGGCTGTTGTTTCTTTGTTAATAAAAAAAAAATAGGAGGAGGAGGAGGAGGAAGCATAACAAGGCTCTTGTGAAAACAAATTGTAGTGGGACTGTATGTAAAATATTGCTATCAGTGATGTCTTTCTTCCATTTTGATATAGGAAGACCATCAAGGACAAAATAATAACAACAATAAACTCATATCATCTGATTCAAGACCCTTAGGTCATCTGTCTTCATGAGATATAAAAATAGAACTGGGATAAATACTTTTAACTATTTCATGGACAAGGATGTAGAATAAGAATGTAGTATTGTGTTGGTTGCAATGTATCTTAGTATAATACTAAGAAAAGGAAAATATGAATCAACACAATTAGAGACAGTCTTTCTCCTTATGGATGATAAAACTGAATCTGATATTTAATATTAGCTTAACCTTTAAGTTTAGAAAGGGAAACAATGAATTAAAGCTCCCCTCATATATTAAGGAGCAATGATAAGATAAAAACAGAGCAGTGCCCCCAGAAAACCTGTGGTGTCCAAGAATCAATTGGTATCAGGAACTACGGACCTGACTCTCCAGCACTTAAGGATCACAGGACTGGAGTCTCTAGTAAAAATGGTTGTTTTTTATTGGCAGGTAGATAGAAATGAGTAGATCAGGGAAAATTGGGATGAACTGGAGAGGAAATTAAACAAGCCCTTGTGAAAAGAAGTAAATATGGGACTTTTTGCCCACCAAGATACTTTCCACAATTTCCAACAAGTTCTCTCCTCCAAAATTATAATGCCAATTTATCCCAATTGTATTTTTATATCTTGTGAAGACAGATGATCTAAGGGTTTTTCTGTCATTCTACTTCATGGGACTGTCCTATCATCCATTTCTCACATCCTGAAAAATAACTAAAAGAACATAAGCAAACCTACTGCATTATGACCTTGTGATGCTTTCTATAAAGGCTTCTTTTACCTCATCTTCAGGGGTAAGATGTATTTTCATTATAATCTTAAGATAAGCAAAGATTCTAAGATACAAAATGTGCTGACCATAAAAAATAAATTGAATCATATTAAAACTAGTCAATTCTGTCAATCAAAAGACACCTTCAAGAGAATGAAAAAGTAAGCCTGAGAAGAGAGAAGATATTCACAGTGTGTCTTTTTGTCAAAGGATGTGCACTCACAGTATATAAAGAGCTTCTACCAATCAATAAAAAGGTTAACAACCCAACAGAATAGCGGGCAAAATATTGGAGTAGGCACTTCACAAAAGAAAACCTATATGTTCAACAAATGTAAGAAAAGGTTCTTAATTTTATTGTCAGAAAACTGTAAATTAAAACCATAATATGATAGCAATAGATATCCACCTAAATGACTCCAATAATAAAGTATTCTTTAAGATGTAGACCAAATGGAAATCCCATGTATTTATTGGTGGAAATAACTTGGTAGATTGTTTGATATCATCGGTGATAGCAGAGCATAGGCATATTCTATATTACAGCAATTATGATCATAGGGACATAGTAATGCATGCATGCATTCACTAAAACAGGTACAAAAGTATTCATATCACTACTATACCTTCTAATTCAGGGCTGAAAAAACTCAGTGTTCATCCACAATCGAATAGACATATAAGTCATAGTATACTGTCAATGGACTGTTATATAGATGTCAATAAACGGTGGCCCCCGGGCCAAACCCTGCCATTGCCTGCCTTGTAAGTGATGCTTCTTAGGAACGCATCCTCACACATCGTTTGCCTGTGGTCAGTGATTGCTCTCTCACTGAGGCAGCAGCATTGAGCAGTTAAGATGCATCCATATGTTCTTCAAAACTGAAAATACTTACTATTTGGTGCTTCACAGAAAAACTTTGCCAATCACTGTTACATCGTAATAAGTAAGTTGCAAATTACTACCACAGCAAAGTATGGATGAGTCTCTAACCATAACAATGAGCAAAAAAAAATGTCAGGTACACATTGAGCTATTTGATTTTTTTTCACTTCATGTTATGGTTTGTATCTGGAGTATCCTCCAAAAATTTCCAGTGTTGAAGCCCAGTCTCCAGTGCAGGAAGGTTCAGAGGCGGACTTGGCTGAGGAGGTGGATCACTGCAGGTGGAGTCTTCAAGACACGGTCGTCCTCTGGCCCCTTTCATTCTCATCCATATTCTCTTTCTCTCTCTCTCTCTCTCTCTCTCTCTCTCTCTCTCCTCTCTCCTCTCTCCTCTCTCCTCTCTCCCCTCTCTCCTCTCTCTCCTCTCTCCTCTCTCCTCTCTCCTCTCCTCTCACCCCTTCTCCCCTCCCTCCTTTCCTCTCTCCCTCCCAGCTGCTATTAGTAGAGCAGCTCTCCTCCACCATACCCTGCCGCCATGATGCTTCTGTCTTGGAGCTGGCCACCCATGGCCTGAAGCTCCGTGACCATGGGCCAAATAAACCTTTCCTCTTCTAGGATGTCCTTACCAGGTATTGTGGTCACCGCGATGGAAAGCTCACTGGCACACTTCATTAGAGTACAGAAAAATACAGTGACCTACAAATGTTAAGTTCTGTGACGTGTCATTTCCAGTTAACATCTTCATACATTTACCATTTATTTTAAAGCAGTAAATTTTTTTTAAAATATCTCCTCAGCCTCGATGTATCTTTTCTTTTAAATTAGTGTGGAAACAGAGATTAAAAGATTATAATTTAAGAACATGTCAATAACAGATTAGAAAACAGGATTCGAGGCCATTTCTTGTCTTTATAAGCCACGAGACAGTTTCTGTCATCAGAATACAATGATCAGAAAAATCCCATCTTTATTAAATTTTTAAGTATTTAACCATAAAATATATCTGAATCAGGTACAAAAATATTGAAAATAATATAACATGAACCATTCTACATTCTCGTAATCTTGGATTCATTGCTATTAAGATTTTGATTCATATGTTTCAGATGTTATTACTATTTTAATTTAAAAAAAATAGTAGACGGCATCAATTACTCCCAAAATCCCCATTCTGCTGCCTTCCCTGCTGATCAGAGGTTAACAAAGTTAATCACTAACCTCAATTTTGTATTTATGTGTGATTTTATCTATTTTTCAAATTCTATGTATCTATATCCTTAAATAATACTCTTCTATATATCTTAAATCATGTAAATAAGTGTTCTAAATCTATCTTTACCTTAAGATTATTTAAAATGGAAAGCTCAAAATGACTTTCCTCAGGATATTTTTTCAAATATTCCCTGGACAAAAATCACTTGACTTTCATCCTCAAAGTGCTTTGAGAGGTAGATTATAATTGCAATGTCCTATCCCGCCTGTCATATTTTATTTCTTAAGCTGCCTACATGTAAGTTCAATCTAGCACCTATGTTTATAATTAATTACATCCCAAAATAGAAATGGCAGCAGCAAATAGGATTTTGTTGTGGTTGAAATATCAGACTTGGTTGGAGGTTTCTGGATATTTCCTTACAGCCTCTGCAACCATTTCTTGCTTCACAAAATCTCAATCAAAAAGAGAATTGTTTTCTACTCCCTGACTTCAGCAAGAAGGTCATTATTCTTTTACTGGGCGACTTTGCAGCACATAGATTTCATTTTTAAGGCTTTGCTTTACTTAGCTGTATTTCTGCTTTGCTCCATTGTGGGACACGTACATTTCTTCTCTGAGTCATCCCTGACACCTTCTCCCCTCCATCCCAGAGTTAGCCTCACCCAATGAGGGATGTAGCTCTGTCACCAACACCTGTCCCTCCCCTCTGTTCTAAATGCCACCTCCTCAAGCCAGGCACCATGCTGTCTCACCATGACGCCTCTCTCCTCCCATATCTGCTACCTTGACCTTATAATCTGTTCTCATTGTAGCCTCTTTAAAGGAAAATAACTCTCACCTTCTTCAAATACCAGTAGCATCTGGTCCTTGCCTCATCTCCAGCCTCACCTGGGGTCCAGCTTCCTCTCAGACTCTGTCTTGAACCATGAAGTACTTGTTCAGTTTCTTGAAAGATCTGTGCTCTCTGTGTCCCAAAGGTCTGCACCTAAGCCAGAACGCTGTCTTCCGCTCCTCATAGAATTCTTTTCCTCAGAGGGCTTCCTCTGTCCCCCAGGACCTCATCAATGGGCTTTGTTCTTTCCTTCATGACCTTATATCAATGTGTACACGTACATGTGTGAATTATCAGGCTTTCTCCCTGCCACTAAGTCATAAACACTATCACAGCAGGAGCCATATCTGTTCTATCAAACTGAACATAACCTCGAGCTTTAGTACTTAACATACTCTTGTCTTAGAGCTAGTGCTTAATGAATAGTCATCGTATTGTCAAATGTGGATATTTGTACCCCTCGTCAGTATGTGAGAAACTGGCAGGTAAGTTCCCCAGTACCCACAGTGCTAGGTGCAGCTCCAATCCCCTTATTTAAATATCTTTTATATAAAATGTATAGTATCTGCATATAATCTAAGCTCATCCTCCCATATGCTTTAAATCACTTCTAGATGAGACACAACATAAATACTATGGGAACCATTGTTATACTTCCTTGTTTAGGTAATAATGGCAAGAAAAAAGTCTGTACAAGTTCATTCTAAAATTTTTTTAAATATTTCCAATCTGCAGTTGGCTGAATCCAAATAAGCTAGCAGCAACCTCACCAACTAGAAAGCAAACAGCTAGCATTACAGTTCAGACCCAGCTACCCCACCACCTGCCCAGGTGTGGGAAGTCTCCACCGCCTACGTATGGCAGGTCAAGGCTCACCAGCTTAGCTATGTTGCTCAGAAATGAACTGGTCAGCACAACCCATGCACTTCTGTAGTTTAGTTCATCGAGAGAGCTAACAAAGTCCTAAATGCTGGAACCATGGGGAAATGAAGGAGCGCAGGAGAACCATAACCAGGGAGGACAGCAGGCTGCCCGGGTGCTCGGGAAGGCAAGAAGCATGTATGTGAGAAGGGAGCATTTGGTTTATTTTATTTCCGAGGGAGAATGTTCAAAACTAAAAGATAAACATTGTGCGGCGTTTTCACATCTCTCTCTGCATCATCCTGTATCTGCACCATTTCCTTTTCACTCCTACATTCCTTTATTCTCATAAAATATTAAGTTCCATCCTCTCCCTACTCTTAGAATCCTTAAACTCTCTTAGACCATTGGTAACCAAAAAGCTTTTCTTAGAGAATTTTTATATCTCTATATATTTTGCATTGAAGAAGCAAATTAGGAAGTATTTTATATGTAAATGATTTAACCCTACGAATGAATCCATAATCACATCTAATGATAGGGCAACATAATTTGATTTCCTCATGGTATGTATCCCACATGTTATTAAGGAGTCCAAGAAGCAGAAACTTCTAAGCTTCCTGAAAATTTTGCTTCCCTGTGGGTTTACGACACTGGCTACACTTAAAGATAATAACAAAGCACAACCAGTGGCTGTTTTGACACCTTTTGAAATTGAACAAATAGTTGTATCGTTGCTAGCCATGAAATGAAGTTCATCCTTGAGGGGAAGCTCTTCTTGCCTGGGACAAAGATGTGTGAAAGCAGCTTGTGCAAAGAACGTGCACATATTACAAAAAGAATTTTAAAAAAAAGAAAAGAAAACCACCAAAGCGAAGATCTCATCCCTGCTTTTGACTTCATAGTTTTGTAATTCTCCAGGTGTGCCAAGAACATACTCTGAATAAAAGTGAGTGGAGACTTAGCTTTCCAGATACTGAAAACTAACTATAAAGTTATATAAACAAAACAGGAAGGGCAGACACCTGCTCATGAGAAGCACCCACTTTAGACTTCTTTGATAGAAATACGCATTTACTGAATTAGACTACCAAGGTGAGATTGTTTATTTGTTGAAGCAGCTAGCATTACCTTTCCAGTACAGATTTTCTCTTCAAACCATATGCACCATAACTCCTGTTGTTAAAGATCCTCAGGGTGAAAACCTTTGAATACTTCTAGCATTGAATACAGGAAAATATATTTAGAACATCAAGTTAGTATATAATGCTTGAGCAAAATGCTAAAGTAAAACCACAGCCTTTGAAAAGTCTGTATTACAAAATATATTTTAAACATCATAACCAGATTAAAGCAATATGACTCAGACAGGGAGAAGATACAAGAATTTTTGTTTTCTCTATATCTTTATAGTGTTAACTAATCTAAAGAAATTGTTATAGCAGAGCATGGTGACATATATCTGTAATCCCAGTACTTGGGAGCCTGAGCACAGGTTTGAGGCCAGCCTCAGAAACTCAGGGAGGCCCTTAGCAACTTATGAGACCCCATTTAAAAATTAAAAAGGGTTGACAATTAGAGCTCAGAGGTAGAATGTCCCTGGTTCAATTCCCAGTGGAGAAAATGAGAAGAGAAAAGAGTAGGATAGGATAGGATAGGATAGGATAGGATAGGATAGGATAGGGGACGGGAGGGGAGGGGAGGGAAAACTGATAGGCACTCCGTGAATCTCTTCCATTCAGTATCCCCTAGGTTAAAAGATAGAAACACAAGGTAAGCAACTGAACAGCATGTGACGCAGAGAGAGTATAAAATGAACCCAGGATGGAGGGGACAGCCAGAATTGAATGTGAAAAACCAGAGGCGCCACTTTGGGACAGGTGCTCTCTTTTAATTAGCCTAAAACTTGGCTAATTCTGGGGGAAAACTGAATGATGGGTATGATTAAAATCATCAGATGGGCATTTGATGGCGTGCCATAAACAGGATCCAAAGCTGGCTAGAAGTTTAATGGCCTGGAACACGGTGGGTGTTTTCACTCAGGACTAGAAAAGGAAGCCTCCGGTGACCTCTCAGCTTGGCCTCTAACCAGTAAGCTACCTAGCCTTGTCCATGAAAGACATGCACCGCAAAGCAAAGACAGAACAAAGATCCTGTGAGTGCTCGCAAGGTTCTTATCTCAGTCTGCACGGCTGCAAACTGGATAATGCAACAGCCTGTCAATTTAGAAAATCCAGAGTGATTTTGCTAACAGGTAATCACCACCAAATCCAGGAGGAAGGCACATGCCAGGGAATGAACAGAAGCGTCCCCCAGAGTCACCAGCCCCTCTCGGGGAAATGATTCTCATTTTGCAAATGGCTTGTTTTAAAGATGATTATTCCAAACAGAAGGCACATCAGTACCCATTCCCTACTCACCTCCAACAGCATGCGCCATTTGTTTTCTCCTTACTTTTGAACTGAGCTGTGAGTGGGTAGCTCTCACAATCCCTCCACCATCTTCTCAGCTCATTTGAAGGGGAAAAAAAAGTCTAGATCCCAAGTATTCCCCTGCACACAATCAGCAATGATCCGTAACCAGTACCTCGCTGCCACCCCCAGAAACGCGTGAGAAATGGCCATCCCATGTGCTTCTGTCACCCTCTGCCATCCGGGTCTATTTTTGTCCATTCATTATGCTGCTTCTGACATTGGCTAGGACCCGGTCCGTAGGAGGTGCCTGGCAAAATGCAGTCCGGAGCGAGCATGCAGCTACATGAAGCACATCTGCCACGCCAGGTCATACAAATCCAGCCGCTGCCAAGGGTCCGTTTATTAAAATCAAACAAAAAAACTAATAAGAGCTTTGTTTGGGGGGTCCTAGAAAGAAAATGCAAGTTCAAAAGAAGACACGGGTGGGAAGAAGTTGGCATGGGGTCATCACTTAAAAAGCTTTAAAAGGAATCCAGACCAATCACCAAAGAAAAGCTAGCCAAGAGAAAGAGGGAAGTCCTACAGGGAATAAATCGGGAGCTCCTCAACTCTCTTCCAGCAATCTCTGGGTGGAGGTCAACACTTATAGTATTGCCCAAATGGCTTCTCTTTGTATTTATTTCTGCTCGCAGCAGGAGAAAAGAAATTCTAGGGAAATCTCAAGTCAGAGCAGTTGAGCAACTTTAATATGATTTATTAAGTAGGAAGCCTGGTGCTGGCTGTCAGTGGAGTGACCACAGAGAAACCTTGCCTCTATTCCTCTCCCTTCCCGGTGATCAACAGAAAGACCTCATCACCCTGGATCCAGGATGTTTAAGAGATGGATGCTCAGGGGAAACTCAGGATCTAACACAGGGAAGAGCAAATGAATCTTTGGAGCACTTAAAAACTCGGGTATGGCTGGGTATGGTGGCCCATGCCCATAATCCCAGCACTTATGAGGCTGAGACAAGAGGATGGCAGGTTCCAGCCCAGCCTCAGTAACTCAGTGAGACACTGTTTAAAAAAAAAATAGGACTGAAGGTGTAGCTTAGAGGTAGAATGACCCTGGGTTCAATCCCCAGTACCACCACCCCCCCAAAAAAATCAACAACAACAAAAAAAAAGACAAGAAATGGACATGATAACTGAATTATAGAAAAAAAATTGAAAAAGGGGGAGGGGGACACTAGATGTTGGAGACCTTTGTTTTTAGTTTTGCATTTGAATAATTGTTTGCTTGGTGGGAAACACTGATCCCACTAGCATGCTTTGGCAAAGCCAAAAACAGCCTGTGTCTTCCCCAAGACATAAATTCTTCCAACCATTTTTTTTCAATACTTTCACATTACTAAAGACTTACCTGATATTCTAGTAATCTTAGAATTTTTCCAAGCCATAAGACTCTCTGCATTTTTTAAATCTGCATCCCATGTGAAGCCCATTTACTGCATCATCATTTTATTCGAATGAAAGAGTATCACGTTTTTCTAGAAATTCTGCAATTATTTTAATAGATGTATAATCACATGAACACTCTACAGTTACGGGGGTGCGTTACAATTGATTCTATTCAATAGTTCTACTCTATTTTGATTCTCCTAATAGCTCGTGGGTAGCCCACGTAGAACACGCCTTGCTGACCCCTCTGCCACACGCTGTAACTAGCGGCGCAGCATCACACAGCCAAGAGTCAGCACTGCCACGCAGGACACTCCTGTTGCTAAGGCCAAAGTTCTTTCCTTTCAAAGCAGCCCTTCACGAACTTATATCCCTATTCATATTTGTGCTTTTCAAACTATTTTTGGACCTTTTTAATTCACTGCCTTCACAGCTAGTGGGTTATTATTTAAGATTCTAGAACAAAAATAGAAATGTATTCTTTAATATAAAAAAGGCCCAGAGAGGATTCCATGCTTCTATTACTAGGAGATACCAGCAGGCATCTTTTATTTTTCTACTGAAAAGTCTAAGAGCCACGATGTTCTTACACTTCTTGAGACACCTGTGAGGCACATCCTCATCCAGTGGGGGAAGCTCAGTGGATCAGAGAGGCTACTTTTCTGAAGGCTGGGCTGACCTGGTAGCTGTTGATGAATATAAGACTGAAGAATTATGAGTTGCTTTGGAAGCACCAATCGATTATATAATGTTGTAAATGAGTGAGAAACAAAAAGAAGTTATACTCTGATAAATGAGACTGCAGTCCTTATTAATTTCATATTACACATCTTTTTCTCAGCACCTTCAGCCTTTGGGGGGTGTGGGCCAAGCCCAACTCTCAGGAGCACTTAACCTTGGCACCAAGGGGGCTGTAGCTTCTTGAATATTCTCTCTCTCTCTCTCTCTCTCTCTCTCTCTCTCTCTCTCTCTCACACACACACACACACACACACACACACACACACACATACTTATCTGTCACCTTCCTACACCACGTGCCTCAGTGCCGCATGCTCCAGGATGGCTGCTGGTTTCGGTGCCTATTGCTGCATCCCCTGCTCAGGTCTGGCTCTCCTCCTTATCCTGGCTACCTGCTGCCATTCAATATTTTCCTGGTGGCCTGTGCCTTATGGTGGTTGCAAGATGGAAAAAGTACTCTCTCTAGTTCATGACAACCTTCCTTTAGTCCCCAGGGCAGGCTTCATTTTTACTCCACTGGGTCTTCTTTGTAGGAACTGGACAAGTCTCCAGGAATAGTCTGGAATATGTCCTCAAATGTTCTTGTTGAAAATGGCTAGACCTGTTCCCTGATAGTTTTCTCCTCTCTCTTACAAGCAACTGTGGAGAGAGTGTTATATACCAATCTGTTCTTTAACCCAAGAATATCAGGGCCCAACTATCACACCCCTTCATTGATCACTCTCAGCAGATAAAATTCCAAATAGACCATCCTGAGGACCCTCAGTCCTGAGATAGCTCTTAACACTGGGTCTCAGCCAGGACATCAGAATCCTGAAAAGCACCAGGGAGCATGGCATCTCTGTTCTTTCCCCAGAGACAAGGTCTTCACACACACCCTAGACAGCAGGAGAGAACATTAGAGTTTATTTTAATCTGTGAATGGTACCTCAGCTCACTTTAAGGATGGAATCAATCAGACAGAGATGAACAGTGGAGGTAGAGACAGCTCAGAGCTGCCAGAGACATCGAAGCAGGAGGAAAGCATGCACGTGGCAGAGAGAGAACAGAGTGTTTGTGAGAAGGGCTCCTGTTGAAGGAAACACCCACCGTGATGAGTGGGGGAAATCAAGTTGGACAAACAGGATCCAAGTGCTGAGCCTCAAAACATGAAGAAACAACGTATGGGAT
>PVLC010035187.1:0-16481 GCA_004027655.1 Graphiurus murinus | reverse complement strand
GCGGAGACGGGCTTCTTTGCTCTCTCTGGTCGGTCTTCCGGGTTCTGCTCAGCTGTATTCCAGTTTTCGCAGCGTTTTCCACCTTTTTGTTGCTTTTTTTCTTTTTTCAGAAAACTGGATCCACGACTGCTTTGAATCGAGCTCACAGCGGCTCTTGAGACGTGTCTCACTCCGTCGCCATCTTCCCGGAAGTCCCCCATTTTACTTTCTATATCTAGAAAAGACTCAAGGAAACTGGGCAGGCGGGTGCACACCAGTACTTGGGAGGCTGAGGCAGGAGGATCATAGGTCTGAGACTAGCACGCAGTTACTTAGTGAGGCCCTGTTTAAGGAAAAGAAGTAAAATGGAGCTGGGGGTATAGCTAAAAGGTAGAACAACCCTGGGTACAATATCCAGTACCAAATACACACACAAAATAAAAAACAAAAGGACTCATATCAAGAACAGCAAAGGAGAAATAGGGACACCAATAATTGGTTACTAAAATAACCAAGGGATGTATGGTAGTAGTAGAAGTGAGAATTGGTTAGATTATAGCTATTTGTTGAAGGCCAATAAAATAAGTACAGAAATTTATAAGGCTAACTCATTTATGTTTATGAATACAGAATATCTAAGTACATTATAAGTAATTCAGTATCCTATTAAAAATACATCATAGGTTTCTAGGATAGCCAAGCAGTTCGTATTGGATCAACATACACACAATTAACTATAAACTCTGGATTAAATATGAAAACAACCACCTGAAGACACTGGGAATGTAACAAAAAATAGGTAGTCAACATTAGAAAAAATAAATGGCTCAGGATCAGTTTTCTGTTTTTAAGGTGTTTAGTTTAAGCATGGATTCTAGTCTGGGTCATCAGGTAGCTAAATGGAAAGCTTGTAGTCTTGCTGGACTGAAAAATCTGAGGACAGAGTTCAAGGCAAAGGCAATTTCTAGAAAGTAAGAGGATGTTTACAAAATCCTGAAAAAGACAAGAAGTCCGAATTTTGTGTATAAACTACATGTACATTGAAAACTTCAAGTTGTCTAATTTAGGTTAAAATTTTAAAAGTGGGATTTCAATGAATCCAGCCAATTAAACTACCTCATTAAAATATATTAATGTTATCTAGAGAAACATAGTAGAATGCAGAGTTCCTATCAGTTATTCACTGTATCTAAAGTATGATAAAAATTACTTGACATACAAGTAAACAGAAAAAAGACCCATTTTAAAAAGAATAATCAGAGAAGACCAGCTTGATATTGCTCATGATGGAATTATTAAAAAATAAAGCATCTACTAAAGCTATCCTCAAGGACAGGAAGGAAAATATGCTCATAATGAATGAAAAGATAGGAAATGTCAGTGGAGAAATGGACATGATGGTTTTTTTTAAAGGAAGTTAATTAACTAAAAAATATGGCATATAATGGGAAATTTACAGATGGGTTTAAGGTTTAACAGTAGAATGGAAATGACCAAAGCATGAATATATTTCATAATACTTCACTAAAAATGATCCGATCTCAAGAAGAGGGAATTTAAGTGGAAAAAAAATGAACAGAGTTTTATGGACAAGTAGAGCATTATTCAAAAAATTCAATGGATATGTAACTGGCATCCCAGAAAATTTTTTAAAAAAAGAGGATATAACAAGGCAGAAAGCATACTTGATGAAATAAAGACCAATATTCTCCAAATTTTGTGAATGATATTTGCACAAATGCAAAATTCATAAGGACAAATGCAAAGATAAATACACTGACATGCATCATTATCAAGCAGCTAAAAACCAGTGATAAAAGAAAAATCAAAAGCAGCCTCAGAAAAATGAAATATTAGGTAAAGGACACAACTAGTAAAATGCTACTGACTTCCATCAGAGATAATAGAGGAAAGAAGAGAGAGAAAAACATTTAAGTCTTTATGAATGGAAAATATCTAAGTACATTATAAGTAATTCAGTATCACATTAAAAATACATCATAGGTTTCCAGCATGACTCAATAGTTCCTATTGGATCAACATATACACAGATAACTCTAAACTCTAAGCTAAACATAAAAACAACTATCTGAAGAAGATCTACAACATCAACATTGATAAAGCTCAAAATTAGCATGATAAGGAAAAACTACAAACAACTACTTACAAAAGGTATAGCACTTGTTAATGAAAAATGAGGAGTATTACATCTTCCTTTAATTGTGTATATCTATGAGGTAACTGTAGTAACACTGACACCATCAGCAAATAGTAGCTCCTTCAGGGTGAAAAGAGAAAAAAATAGGCATCTAACAATACTTTTGTTTGTTTAAACAATCTGAAACAAATATTATAGATTGTGAACATTTGTTGGTTTTGGATGATCCATACATAGAGCTTATATTATGTATTTTGCATTAAGCAATCTAACAGTATTTATTTTATATATTTTGCACTAACAATGAAGTAGCTTTAAATTTGAGTTTGATACTTTGAGACAGACATAGGATCCTGATTCCTACAGCCCAGCACACTCCATTATCTTATCCCGCAATCCATCGCACATTTCATAGTCCTATTACTGTTCATCTCTGGGAGGCTTCTGATTTTTTTGTTTTGTTTTAGGGCCTTTTTTTGTGTGTGGTTCTGAGGATTGAACCCAGGGGCATTCTACATCCAAGCTACATCCCCAGCCTTTTTATTTTTTATTTTTTTATTTTTTTGTGGTACTGGGGATTGAACTCAGGGGCATTCTACCTCCGAGCTACACCCCCAGCCCTATTTTTTATTCTTTATTTTGAAACCGAGTCTCACTAAGTTGCGGAGTGCCTCACTAGATAGCTGAGGCTGGCCGCGAACCCGGATCCTCTGATCTCAGCCTCCCGAATGCTGGGATTACAAGCGTGCGCCACCACGCCCAGCTTTTATTTTTTATTTTGAAACAGGGTCTTGCTGGATACTAAGAGTCTTGCTATGTTGCTGAGGCTGTCCTCAAACCTGCAATCCTCTGGTCTCAGCCTCCCAAGTACTGGGATTACAGGTGTGCGCCACCACACCCAGCTGGCACTTACTTTTTAAAAAAAAAATACCTCTGGCTTCAGGATAAAAGGAAATTAGATTTTAAAATTTAACTTTTGTAATAGTTCAGAATACTTTTTACTTTCTTAACTACTTTTAAGTATGTGTTATTTTCTAACCTAGATTTTAAAATGTTTGCAATAGCAGTTGAAAGTGTAAGTTATAGACTCAGTCAAATGGACACTTGAATATTAGCTATGTCAGCAGCTCTGCAACCTGGGACAAGTTATCTAGATCTTCCAGTCCCCTGGTTCCTTACCTGTGATGTGGTAACAATCATTTCATACCTCACAGGGCTGCTTAAGGAGTGGGTTGGAGAACACACAGAAAGAAGTACTTACAACATGCTTACGTGGGCTAGGGGTGCTGCTCAGTGGTGGGGTGGGTGCTTAGGACACATAAGACTTTAGCTTTCAATTCCAAGTACCACCAAAATAAATAAATAAATAAATGAATAAAAATTACCATTCATCATTATTGTTATCACTTAGGATCTAACATGTTTTGCTAATTCAAAATGTTTATTAGTTTGGTATATAAGAAGTGAAAAGGAAGAATGATAAATTAGTTAGCTCAAATCAGGTAGATAAATTTTAAGTTTATTTCCTTAGGACTTTAAAATTATACTTATTGTAAGCTTCTATAATAGCTTACTATGTTTATACAATAGACAATTTAGTACCAAACTAATTAGTGAATTTTGCATCTTCTAAAAAGAGGCTGAGAAGAAATCAAAATGATGTGATTAAATTTTTTATTTTCAACCAGCTGTGTTTGCTGAAAATATGACTAGAAAGAGATATAGGGAAGTGTGTTTGTGGTGGCAAGCCTGGATTTCTTTTTTCCTCCTGAGCCGAAAGGAGTTTTAGTTCTTCTTACCAGATCTCTAGAGGACATTTTGTCAAAGAAAAATAAGTATTTAGGGAAGATTTTTGGACAGTGTTTTATAAACTATTTGCCAGATGTTTCACATACAGATTCACAAAATTATTCTCTAGTTTATTCTTTAATGTTTTGTTGTTAGAATAATCTGGAAATCCTTTACCAGCTTGTACCTAACAAAGATGTATGATTACAATGCACCAATAAAAAATTTTTTTAAAATAATCTGGAAATTCTATAAAGTAAAGAAGGTCACTGGAAGCTGGGTGTGGTGGTACATGCCTGTAACCCCAGTACTTGGGAGGCATCATTCAATTTTTCTGAAGTCAAGTAAATTGGCAGAATATTTAAAGGTTAAATATATAAGTGGCAATATGATAATTATTACTCCAATCTTTATTATATTTTTTGCAGGCCCAGATTTTTTTTTCCTTCCTCTCTCCCCTTCCTCCATTTTTCCTCTTTTCTTAGCTTTTGTTTCTCTTAAGCAATCACTTTGAAGCTTTCTCTACATGACCCATGAAAACGAACCTACAGAAAGATCCAAATGTATCAAAGGGATTCCATTTGTGGAATTTGGAATGTGACCTATTTCCTCAAATAATAAAGAAGTTTGAGTGCACACTACATTTGCAAACTGAAGTATCAGTTTTGTTGATTTTTTTACTAAGAGGTGTCCTGTATGTTGGTTTTCTTACTAAAAAGTGTGCTGTACAAGAAGGTATCTGTCAATGTAATGTGGAAGCTCATCCTCTAAGTAACTAGGAACCAAACATTAGGTATTAATAGAGAGTCTGGCCTCTCCTGGAAGCTCCTTAAAGTAAATGTGTGAGGTAATTTTACTATAAATACTAATGTAATGAGTAATTTCAAAATGTTTGCTCAAGAGTTTAAAGAGGAAGCTGTAGAAAAAAAAATTAGACATGCTTTTAGAGCATTCATTCTCAAACTTGGATGAACATAGAAACTGCTTGAGAATTTTTATTTTTTATTTTATTTTATTTTATTTTTGTAATGGAGATTGAACCCAGGGTAGTTCTACATCTGAGCTATACTCTCAGTAGTTTTATTCTACTTTTATTATTTATTATAAGCAAATAAGTACTTTTTATTTTGAAACAGGGTCTGGATAAGTTGCTGAGGCTATTCTCAACCTTGTGATCCTGTGATCCTAACCTCTCAAGATTACAGAATGCACCACTGCACCTGATGCTAGAACAAAATTTAGATTGATTGTTGCCTGGGCTCCTTTCTAGAGATTCTGAAATTATTGGTATATAGTACAGCTTGGAAATTAGATTTTTAGAAGCTCCTTGGGTAATTTGAATGTGCAGCCCAAATCCAGAACCACTGATCGGTAGAAGGCAGTGTGATTCAAAGTTTGTGGAAGGATTGGTACCATCTGTATCCCCCAGAACTTGCTAAAAATGTAGAATTTCAGGTCTCACCCCAGACTTCAGAATAAAAGAATGCATTTGAACAAGACCCCTAGGTGGCTCGTAGGTACATTAAATCTTGAGAAGCAATGAGTACTTGATCCTGCAGCAGTACTTACTTGGATTGTTGGGTTAAGGTTGTAATCAAAGGCATATTCTTAGCCCTAATCCCCTCTACTTACACAAGCAGGCTTCATTTTTAATTTGGTTTTACTAGGATGCCTCTCTAATGGAAAAATATATTTCTCTATACGCAAATAAAAGCCAGGCTTCTTCAATAGTGTAAAAGAGTTTTCTGAGTAGGAAGAAAGTTTGTTCCATTATAGTTTCTAAAAACAGTGGTTCTCACCTCCATCTGCATGTTTAGAACATTTAAAATGTAGTGGTCCAGCCGGGCGTGGTGGCACACGCTTGTAATCCCAGCATTCAGGAGGCTGAGATCGGAGGACCCGGGTTCGCGGCCAGCCTCAGCTACCTAGTGAGGCACTCCACAACTTAGTAAGACTCGGTTTCAAAATAAAGAATAAAAAATAGGGCTGGGGGTGTAGCTCGGAGGTAGAATGCCCCTGAGTTCAATCCCCAGTACCACAAAAAAAGTAAATAAATAAATAAAATGTAGTGGTCCCACATCAGATCTACTGAATTAGAAATTCTGGGGACAGAGCCCCAACACTGGTCTAGTTTAAAGCTCTCCAGTGGATTTTGGTGCAGAGCTAGTTTTTAGAAACACTGTGGATGAACTCTAAGTTCATTGACTCCTATAGATCACTGTCTCATTTAATCCAAATATAGTACTGTTGTTTTGGATTCCTAGAGAACTATTATCAATTACTCCAATTAATAAAACATTAACATGCATTGCAAGGTCACTTCAATATGCAGTACATGGTAAGTTGTTATTTATTTTGGTTCATCCTGACTTTATAGGTTTATAATGTTGCTTATCTACATTAATAAAGGAAATAATGGTGAGCACATAAATTAATGATAAACATATATCAATATTTTCCTTCATGAATAAAACACCATTTCATGGTGTTTTGCCTTATCATATTGTTAGACAAGTGTAATACTTGTTTTGTATTCCAGCTGAATGGTGCAAAGAGGCATCTACAAGGTGTCTCTCAGCAGAAAGAAATCAGCTGCTATGAAAGATTATATTTCAGATGAAATGATACATATAGAGAAAGATAGATCGATTGGTCTTCAAACATGAGTTGAAAATGACTAGGAAATCAAATAACTAAGTGAAGTAGTTGAGTGCACAACTTAACTGAAGAAAAACAAGCATGTGTCCTAAATAAAGCACACAGTCTTAACTCTAAATCACTGCCAGGTATTTTTTTCATACAAAAAGTTTTAAAAAATAGAGGAATAGTCAAGTAAAAATTCCTCTAAAATAGTTGTCATTCCCATCTTGAATATAAAAACTTAAAATACAGAATTATTCCATTGTGAATTGAATTTGGTTTGGTCTAAGTAGTTCACCTGATTGATTCCTTAGGTTTTCTACCTATCAAGATATAATTGTCTGTTAAGTGACAATTGTATTACCTGTGTAAGACATTATTAACCCGTTGTTCATAATGGGATTTTCAAGTACAAAGGTAAAATATAAATGTTAGCAAAATCACATAGCCTTTTATATCACTGTGCCCCACTGATAGATGGAAAGAGTTCTATCCAGATCACTAAAAGATTTCTTTAAGGCTAACCTTCTACAATCAAGCTAGGCCTTTGAATACAGATGACTGAATGTTTAGTTTATGTCAGTAGGTATTATCAACAAAAGTTTCAGAGACCTCAGGCTACAAATGATCTTTAAAATACATACACACCTACACACCTACACACACACACACACACACACACACACACACACACACACACTCCTCTTTTTATTAAGCTTGGACCCTTTCTCAGACCAAATCTTTAAGTTAAAATGAAAATTTTTAATGCCCCATGAAGGGAAAATTTGTAATAGTAAATTATATCTAAATATGAAACCATTATATATTTATGATTAAATACTTAATAAATGATGAACCATTTAATGGAGAACAATCCTATTACATGCATATTACAACCATTTCTTATTAATCTCTTTCTGAAATATCACCATTTTACCATTAGCAAATTTTAGAAGCAAATCAAAGAGGAAAATAACAAGGCATTGGGCAGGGTTGGAGGAATATAACAGCCAGTTCACACTGCTATCTGTTTACTCACTGGATGATTATAGATTGTTTTATTCTTCTACAGTTCTCTGACTAAGTAGAACTGGCTGCTTCCATTTGCTCTTAATGTAATTTTTATTAAAATAAGAATGTATAATCAAACACTTAAGGGTCACAGTTATGAGCCATATGAAGGATAGAGAAAATTGCTCAGGGCAGAACTGATTACAGACTTTGATAGTAATTACCTGCGTGACCTCAGGTCAAGCACTCTACTGTTATGGGTAAACCCCCTACCTTTAATGTGTGGAGGTTTGGCTAGATGTACTCTAAGGTCATTTTCAATTCTTGAAATACTCTGTGATTTAAATTCTAGTTTAGTCATGATGTAGAATGAATACTAAGCAGGACAATAATTTGAATCTTAATTTTGATTTAACAAATACTTACAGTTAAGGCTGGTGGTCCTGGAGGTCCTATATCTCCCTAAAATAGATGAAAGAAAAGTTAAAATTACCCACAAATCCCTGTTTGCACGTTTGCACATTATTTATAAATTTTTGTGTGAATAGAAGCAGTATTTATAGATAAATCCTGAAGGAAAGAAAAACAGAATTTATCTTGATAAAAGTCTCTGCACAATGAAAAATTTATTATGTGCCCTTTAGCTCTCATGATTTAAAAATTGCCGTGCACACCTTCGTGTTTTTTTGAAGTAACAGAACTTGTTACTTCAAAGCTAAAATAATCTTATTTTCTATTCTTTTGACTACTAATCTAGAATTAGAAATAATATTCTTTCGAATATGGTTATTCATCAATGGAGCAGCTGGGAAGTGTCATAGCAATAGATAATTTTTCTGACAAAGTTAGTATAGGGATCAGCAGAAATAATAAGTGGATCTCCCCACTTCATGCCTCCCAGCTGCAAGACATGGTTCCCATGACCTCTTCTAATCTCTGCTGAATTGGCAATGCACTTGCCATCAACTCTAAGAGGTTTTGTCTATATTTGTTTTTTCTAAATTCTGAAATTGCTTTGCTGACCTGTATGAATACAAATTTCCAGGTGTATTTGTTGATAAACTATTCAAAAATTTTTTGAAAAGAGGTTAATTTAAAGTTCACTATTTTCCAACTTCTATGCACTTCTGTGCTTATTTATTTCAGGAAATCTATTTCATAAGAACTTCCAGTCATTGAGATGTCACCCTTGCTATGGTTCCTGTTTAGTTGGACCTTATGGAGTCCACATGACCATACTATGTGGCATGGAACTCTAGGATGTTGAAAGTATAGGATTTTCTCACTAAATTTAACTATCTTGAAAGTAAGGCAGCATTCATTATTTTTGGAAATAACTGGGTTAAAATAACCAATAGTTGTTAAGGAACATTGGTGTAGCTTAATTCAGTCACTAAGGACAAATTTGCAAGATCACCTTGAATGCAGAGATGAATACTGGAGATACACAAGAATTTTTAAGTGCATTGAGAAAGGAAAACAAAATACAATGCAAAACATACACATATAATTTTCTTCACCTAATAACCCTTTTCCACACAATTCTTGCTTCTACTAATTCTTGATTCTATTTTACAGGTGACTACCAGTATGCCATTATGAAATAGCATATGGGGAAAAGAGGCAGGAAATGGAGCATTTAGACTAAGACTGAGATTTGAAGTTAGATTTTTTGCCCCTAAAACCACCTGTTCCACCATTACTGGCAGCTCAGTACTACTGGCTGAGTTCCAGATACAGGACACCTTTGCTAATTTGGGATTGAATATCTCATACTGTTAAGCAAGGGTGAGAAAATGGAAATATTATAAACACAAATCAACCTGCAATTACAGATTTAGTCTCTTCAAAATAATTAAATGAACCAAAGGCTTTTCTTGTTCAGATATCTTTAACTTAATAGTTTTAATTATTTTAAAAATGTTTTTGATGTATCAACAAGAATTCACTGCATAGATTTTTGAGGTTTTATTAAGAAAAGGTTGGCACACTTTTGGATAATACAATACCTTTTCTCCTTTTGGGCCAGGTGGACCACGAGGACCCAGGTCACCTTTCAAACCCTGTACAAAGAATATAACCAATATGATTTCTATACACAGTTCACAGAAAGCTTCAATTTCTAACAAGTCATTAGTTATAAAATAAATCATAATTTACTGAACTCCCAAATCCCATTCTTCCTTTTGTCATACAGAGAGAAATAAAGACAACTGGCACTAAAACGATAAGCAACATCTGCGCTGTGGTGGGTACAGATACATTAAATCAGCACGAGTCCTCAATACTGCATATTTGTGCAACTTTGCTTCCTGCTAAAATTACATTAATTCACCATCTGGGAGAACATCATTTAGATCTATATGAGCTTTTAAGTATCCACTTTGGATTAAATTTGTGAGTGTTGTAAATACCTCTGATTTAGCATTGATTTGGCCTTTATAAAGCTTGCCAAAATTTTTTCAAGAGTTAAATCAAAACCATTTTTACATCCCTATCAAGAAATCTAATCATTGGAAAAAGGAATGAAGGACACATTCTGTCTCTATCACTTGCAATGATAGAGAAAATGCAATCTTTTCCCATTTTCAAGAGGTATATTTTAGTGTTGTAATTTTTTTAAACCTAGATATATAAAGGTATCAACTGGAACTACATAAGACATAGACAGACTATCAGATAAATATTTTCATGAGTCCTCTGGACTCTTGGGTGTTTTAATGAGTTATGGTCAATCTGACTCAGAAATGACAGCTTTCATGAATACCATAATAGATTTTACTGGAGGAGACAAGTTCCACAGCTGAATGTGTTCACAGTGCAAACAGAAAGAAAGACAGACACATCATGATTGTGTGGTAAATATGAAAAAAAAATCTTCTTTTTCCTTAATTAACACACTGGATGAGGGAAGAACAATAATGGAAAAAGGGATACTGCGAAGGCACACATGCAGAGCAAGTCTGGGCATCTGACTGTTCCTTGCCCAGGGATCCAGCTGTTCCTGACCTGACATTTTGTACTGACTAAATAATGCCAAATGCCAGTACCTGTGGCTACTCAGTATAGACAACAATGAGGAACTGAAGCAAACCAAAGTAAATCAGATACTTAAAATCATGTTGATAACTGGCCAAGATAGCGACTGAGAGAAACACCTCATCTCAGGTGCTGTAAAATTTGAATCAAAACTGCCATAAAAGCAGCTTTTTGATAGAAGAAAAAAGCAGTGAAAAAGTTAACAAAGTAATGAAAATCGAAGCGCAGCTGAACAAAACCCAGAAAGCAGACCAGGGAGAGCAAAGACGCCCATGAGCACAGCAGTGGCACACGCTGCAGCAGCTGCCATTGAGCCACCTGTGTGTAGAGCAGGGTCTACTAACACTGAGGCCTCTAATGACTTCCTGCATACCCAGTGACCAGAAGTGGAGTAAGCAACTGCAGAACTCCACACCCTAATCAGGTGGCATATCTTCGCATGACCAACAGTGACTGGAATGCCTGGGATGACCAGCTTAAGCCTGCGGCAGCGACACCCCAACTCACCTCTCCTTCCAGAGCCAGAGCAGTACTCAATTGTAAGTTAACTGCCTGGCCACAGGGACCCCTGTGGCAAATGATAGACTCAGTTGCCCACCCTTCTAGCAGTTGGATAGGAGTAGAAGTGTGGGAGGGACCCAGAACACACAGGGCATAGAGACTTTTACAGCCCCTGGACAAATGTCCCACATTTAGACTGCCACCTGTGAGAGAGAGATGCAGATAGGGCCTATGGAAAGTGTGGAGCCTCGGGCTTACACTGCGTCCACATCCAGTGATGCCTCCTGCCTACACAGACAAAGAGCAGCACAGAGACAGGCCCTGTGGAGATGTAGAGAGCTCAGAGACACAAGCTTGCAGTGGGAGAGGTGCCAGCAGAACTCAGTGTCTGCACTGACAGAGAGAGTTCCTGAGACATGCTCGAAAATCTAATATAGTGAGTAGACATTTAAAAGCTGAAAATATCCATGCAGATCCAAGAGGACTGCAGAGGCCAACTCTGCACTTATATATTTGAATGGATTTTTGTTGTTGTTGTTGGTGGTGGTGGTGGTTTTTTGTTGTTGTTGCTTTTTTTACTCTGTTTTTCCTTTGTATTGCTTTGTTTTATTTATGTTTAGATGGTTGGTTGCTTTGTTATTTTTTGCTCATTTGTCTGCTCTCTTCCTCATCCTTTATACAAGTCCCCCCCCACTTCTATCTATATTCTTCTCCTCAATACTTTTTTTTCTCTTTCCTTTTTCCTCTTTTCTCTGTCTCATATTAAGACCACTTCATGCCACTACACCTAAATACTCTACATTGACTATCAGAATCCCCCCACACATCCACTATCTCTAATCTCTACCATATATCACCTTTAACATGCTCAAACTCTTATTCCACTGGATCACATCTTCTACTTTACCCTATTCTTGCATTCATCACTGTGGCTTCTCCGCCCTCACCCAACCCTCGCCACTGAACACAACACAACCTGCCCTTGTATATACCTGCAGACACCTCTAAATCCCTACTGCAAAGATTGGACCAGAGTGGTGAATCACCAGAAAGGACTGCCAGACACCAAGGATAAACTCACCTCAGCTGATAGAAGGAATAGCTCAACACATCCCACATCGAAGCCTAAAAACACAGAGGCCACAAGCTGTTCTTCTCACACCTCTGAGATGAATCCCCATAAGAGAAGCAACAAACAGACCCTGAAAGTCAACACCTGAAACCCACCAATGGCACCATTGCAGGGGACAGAAGGAGCCCTAGAGTCATTGCAACTCAGTACAAGATACACAGAGAAAACAGAAATTAAAAAAAAAAAACCTATAAATTGAGAAAAAGCAAAAGCAGCAAAGATATAAAGTTAAGAACAGGAAAATAATGGGAAGGAAACATAGCAAATCCCACAATAGCAGAACTCACCTACACAGAATGGCAGAGATTACCAGAAGAACAATTCAGATCTTTAATAGTAGAAATGATACAAGATTTCTGAAAAGAATGCAGGGAGAGCCGGAAAGAAATAAAGGAACAAATAAACAAATCTGACACCCTGAACAGGAATCAAAGAGAAGCCTTCAAGGAAGTGAAGGATGTGAAAATATTATGTTAAGTGAGACTAGTCAGTCACAAAAAGTAAAAAATCATATGATCTCCCTAATATGCAGAAGCTAGGGAGAAAGTGTGTCATAAGAGGGACTCTAGATGAAGAAGGAGAAATCTTAGATGAGCAAAGAAGGTGATTTTACCTTAGATAAGGCGAAGGTGATGGGGGGACAGGGAAACGCCCTAATGCACATGATATACTTTCATAAACATATCAAAGTCAATCACTAAACTGAACTTGAGAAGGAGGGAGAATGAAAATGAGAAATGTATGCATCTATGCCTTTACCAACTGGTACCTAACAAAGATGTATGATTACAATGCACCAATAATAATAATAATAATAATAATAATAATAATAATAATAAATCATCTTGTTGCAGAGAATATATGAAAACTTTAGTCTTATAGATTAAAAAAAATTTAATGGACAAAAACAACATCTAACTGCCAAAAAACACCTTTGTAGTTGCATAAATGCTTTTGTGGATAAAACTCATAGCTATATATTTTTATATCAATTTTTGGAGTAATTATAGAAAGGAAGAGTGAAAATTAAATAATATTTAAGATATAATATTCTCTCATTGTTTAATATGTAAAATATTCTCTTATTAGTTGAAATATCCATTCCTCCCCAAATCAGGAAACACACACGTTTTCAGAGTAAAATTTGGCAACACCATATCTTTTTTTTTTTTTTTTTTTTTTTTTTGCGGTACTGGGGATTGAACTCAGGGGCGTTCTACCTCCGAGCTACATCCCCAGCCCTATTTTTATTCTTTATTTTGAAACCGAGTCTAACTAAGTTGCGGAGTGCCTCACTAGGTAGCTGAGGCTGGCCGTGAACCCGGATCCTCCGGTCTCAGCCTCCCGAATGCTGGGATTATAAGCGTGCACCACCACGCCCGGCTCAACACCATATCTTAATCAGCATATCCTAATCATTTCTGTGAATAGATTATTACTAGTCTTTCATTTACCCAATAAACATTGATAACGTACTTTGTGTGCAGTCACTCTTCTGGCCTTCCACTGTTCAATTCAGTAGCCCTAAACACATGAAATTTTTGAACCTTTCAAATGTGACTAATCTGAATTGAGATATGCTATGAAAGTAAAATATCATTTGGTTTCTAATATTTGGTACAAGAAAAGCATAGGAAACATGTCATTAATAACCTTCATATTGATTACATGCTAAAATGATAACTTTTGGAAATAATGAGTTAAGTGAAGTATATTATGAAATGTAGCTTTGGCTGTTTTTTTTTGTACTTTTCCTAATGTGACTACTAGAAAATATATTCATATTTATATTGAATTTGTGGCTTTCATTATATTTCTATTGGATAATATTGTATGGAGATGCAAAAAGGAATAAGAAGTTGACAAAGACTCACTCCAAAACCACATTTCAGTCATGTTCTTCTCAGCTCTTTCTCTATGATATTTGGCCATTGAACTCTTTCCTGTCCTTGATCTGCCCAGCCAGTTACAATGAGATTCCTACTAGGCTATTATAGAAAAATCTCCCACTCTTCATATCTGTGACAAGAAGTCACCGCTGAGTACCATCGGAGAAGGGGACAGCATGTGGGAAGGGAGCAGCTCCCAGGTGTGCCCAATTCTATCTGAGGTGTACAAGCCTTTTGAAATAACGGAGTCCGGGAGAGGCAGGAGAGGAACAGCATTTTATACATAATCTTGGATAGTTTACTTGAGTATCCCTAAAAATAGGTTATAAGTAATAGTTATCTTGAAGAGTTATTCTAAGAATCCCAGGTTGCAAAAACATTTAGTACATGGCAGGCACTTAACAAATGTTGCTTTTATTTTTTAAGAACAAGTTTAAGGATAATTAATAGTTCTTTCATTCTGTTTTATCCTACATTTGATGGATGTGCAACAACTGAGCTTTAACTCACATAGCATAAAATGCAATTGAGAAGCACAGTATATATCAAGCTTCTGCTTTTATGGCCATGGCAGTGGACTCATGTAACTCAAGTCTTTCTTTGACAAAGCACAATGTTGTTAGGGTCACAGCAGTGGAATAAGCTTTGAGAAGCAGAGCAGTAATGCTTTTTCTCAAGTGCAATTTTTCTCCCTGTGTCACACCAGTAGAGCTCTCAATGATTATTGAGGGCTGGGGAGAAAAGACAGCACTCACGAAAAATCACAAGGCACCAAATGCAACAGAATGAATTTAAGAGTGAATAAGATGGGTATCTATCTACTATGAAGGTTTCCAATACAATTCATATATAAAGATTCTTAAAACCACAGTAGTTGTCTCTGTTTGTAAAGAAGAGACAAAAGAACTCTTATACGAAGGCAAGATGGAAGCTGAAGAGCAGTGTTACAACTGGAATTATAAAAGCAAGTAGGATGTGACTTTTTATTGGAGAAGCTACTTGTGGGATGCAGCATTGTTAAAATCAGGTGAAACAAAATAATATGATTTGTTGAAAATTTTTGACCCATTAATTAATCCTTTGTTGCAGCTTCCACTGATTGCAGTTTTTTTCTAGCGATGGTAACAGCTGTCACTAGCTGATATCTCTGGTTTTGTGATTTCAGTATTTTTGTATTTTGTACTACAGATTGCATTGGTATAAGGAGATTAAAATCATTATTTTAGAAACATCAGATTCTATAATTCTAAAAAGGATGTTTGAAAGACCATAATAAAGATGAAGAGGAGGACACTAAACTCAATGATTTAATTATACTTTTTAACATTATAAAGTAAATGAAGAGACCTATTAGAGATAAACATGCTTTATTTAACCCAGTTTCTAATAGCAGCAAATATTTATATAGCTCTCTGTTATATGAGACATTGTCCTAAATGTTTTGAAATAACCCCTTTGTTCTTCCCCCAAAATCCTGTGGGGTAAGTTCTATTAACATCCCATTGTGCAAATGAACAAACTGAGGCACAGAGAGACTAAATTATATAGTATGTCGTATACATTATTATTAGCAGCAGGGTTGGGATTTGAACCCAGGTATTCTGACTTCCAAGGTCACAATAATAACTTTACAATACTCCCGTCTCAAGTGTGTTCTAAGATACCGTTTATTGAATATATCTCATATTAGGCCACAGTAAAAATCATTCAATTACATGTTAGAATGTGTATAAAGATGAGATCTTACATTTGAAAGTTAAATTACAGCAATTTAATTTTTGACAATTACAATAAATGTTTGATATGCATTATTTCAACTATAAAGGCAATATGGTTATTAATACCTTAGAGATCAACCAAGAGGACACACACATACAGTTTTGCTGTCTCAATGACTAGGGACTATTACTGGCATTTGATATCAGTGAGGCAGAAACCCAGGATGGTGCCACCCACTCCCAGCCACATGGAAGCAAATATAAGAAATCTAGCTCAGGAAGCTATAATGAAACCTGACCCAAGCTTTCATATTGGTACTCCTGCCTGTTAATCATCCAATCCCTGGAGCTATGTAATCTGTATGTTGACCTCATTCAGGGCTCAGAACCAGAGCTTTGCTCTCTGAGCTTCACTGGTGAATAAACTCATTGGCTCCTATTCCAGCTTCTGGATCATGTTTCTCTGTGGAACTGGCTCTCCTGCAACATTAGTAAGCCTCAAGGATTCTAAACATTCTGCTTTTGAAAGATAATCCCACATGGCAAAAACTGTCTTGCTCAAAATTCCAAGAGTGCCCTATTGAGAAGGAATGAACTACTGCATATTTCTCTTTATTTATTTATTT